>JAXQQM020076466.1:0-12962 GCA_034641835.2 Pinus albicaulis
AGTCATTTGGCCAATTCTTCAACACCCATTGTTTCTCTACACCAAGAGAACTTCTGAGTGCTCACAGACTTCGTCAATGCATCTGCAACATTCTTCAAAGTGTCCACCTTTACCAGCAACACCCTTTTAGCCTCAACCATATCTCTAACAAAGAGATATTGAACATCAATGTGCTTTGTCTTTGAATGATAAGCAGGGTTCTTAGCCAAGAAAATTGCACTTTGGCTATCACAGTCTATCCTTATAGCTTGTTGTACCAACCCTATACTTGAACACAATCTCTGCAACCAAACTGCTCCCTTGCTTGCATGAGTGGCTGCTATGTATTCTGTCTCTGTAGTTGAAAGAGCCACTACAGACTGTCTTTTACTCATCCAACTGACTGCACCTCCAAATAGGCTAAACACATACCCACTTGTAGATCTTCTTTGGTCCAGATCTCCAGCCCAGTCTGCATCAACAAAACCACGAATGTCCAACATTCTTTCCAATCCTGGTCTTCCCTGGTAGCACAAGCCATAATCACTAGTGCCACATAAATATCTAAAAACCCGCTTCACTTTCTTGTCCAATGCTCCTTCCTGGGTTTTCATAAGCACACTCCAATACTCCCATTGCATTTGCAATGCTCTAGTCCTAGTACAGACCATTGTATACATCGGGCTACCCACACACTTGCATATGGAACAATGGAGATATCCTCGTCTTCTTCTTGTGTCTTAGGACACTGTTCAATAGACACCTTTGTACCTACAGGAATCAGAACATTCACCGGTTTACTATCATCCATATTGAACCTCTGCAATATAGTCTCGACATAGTTTGTTTGGTTTAACCAGAGCTTCCTCTTTGCCCAATTTCTCTTAATTTCGATGCCCAAAATATAGTTTGCAGCACCAAGATCCTTCATGTCGAATTTAGAGAACAATTGGGTCTTGAAATCTTGGATAATTTCTTTGTCATTTCCAATCAACAACATATCATCTACATACAAGAGCAAATAAATAACATGGTCACCACTTAATTTAAAATAAACACAGTGATCCTCCTTGCTTCTCGTGAATCCAAGTCCCTATATATAGGTATCAAATTTTAGATACCACATCCTTAGTGATTGTTTTAACCAAGGTTACTTGAGCGGGGAGCGGGAGGCGGAGCGGAGCGACGGGAAGCGCCATTTTAAAAGTTTCCGCCATTTCCGAATTAGAGACATTTTGAAGACGTTTATATATATATATATATATATATATATATATATATATATATATATATATATTTTTTAATATTTTTAATATTTTTATATTTTGATGCATATATGTCAACAAAAACATGTAGAATGATGAATTAGACATAAAAAACATAAAAACATAGATTGAATCATATAACATCAATCATCTAGAAGTTATAATCTTCATCAACCATGCCCACGAGTTGGAAGCAGAGAACATATTGACTCTTGAGTCTCGCAAATCATCAATCTGAAGGTTTCAAGCTTTCAAAATTCAATATATAACATTTATCATCATTGATTCATTGATTTCAAAATTCAATATACATTTATCATCATTGATATATATATTATAACATTTATCATCATTGATTCATTGATTTCAAAATTCAATATACATTCACCGGTTTACTATCATGCATATTGAACCTCTGCAATATAGTCTCGAAATAATTCCTCTGGTTTAACCAGAACTTCCTCTTTGCCCGATCTCTCTTAATTTCCATGCCCAAAATATAGTTTGCAGCACCCAGATCCTTCATGTCGAATTTGGAGAACAGTTGGGTCTTCAAATCTTGGATAATTTCTTTGTCATTTCAAATCAACAACATATCATCCACATACAAGACCAAATAAATAACACGGTCACCAATTAATTTAAAATAAACACAGTGATCCTCCTTGCTTCTGTTGAAGCCAAGTCCCCGTATATAGGTATCAAATTTCTGATACCACATCCTTGGTGACTGTTTTAACCCATGCAGAGACTTCTTCAACCTGCATACCAGTTCTTTCTTACCCTTCACCATAAAGCCTTCAGGTTGCTTCATGTAGATCTCCTCTTCTAGATCCCCGTGAAGAAATGCTGTCTTCACATCCATCTGTTCTATCTCAAAATCAAATGCGGCAGCAACAGATAAAAGTAATCTAATAGAAGTAACTTTGGCAACAGGAGAAAAAATATCACCAAAATCAATTCCCGGCACCTGGGAATAACCTTTCGCTACCAACCGAGCTTTGTATTTCTCCACCTTGCCTTCCACATTCATCTTCTTCTTAAACACCCATTTTCTCCCAATGGGCTTCCTTCCAGCCGTCAACTCCACCAGATCCCATGCATTGTTTTTGTGCAAGGATGCCATTTCATCAACCATGGCCTCCTTCCAGAGTTTTCCATCCTCTGAATCTACTGCCTCCCTGACAGTTCTGGGTTCATCATCAGTTATAGTTAAGGAAAAACCTGAACAGAAAGCAAATGGACTATACCTTTCTGGTTGCCTTCTTTCCCGAACTGATCTTCTCAAAGCTGGAGTTTGTGGCTCTTCATCTTCTGAGTCTTCTTCTGTTGTAGAGTCCGATTCATCCTCCTTTAGCTCAAACTCTATCTTTTCAGGTTCCTTTGATAGGACTTCATGTTTAACAACATCTTTCACTTCTCTAAACACCACATCTCGACTGTACACAACCTTCCTTGTTTCTGGGTTCCAAAGCTTGTAACCCTTTAAACCATCCTTATACCCAATAAAGATGCACCTTTCAGATTTATTATTCAACTTGGTCCTTTTCTCCTTTGGAACATGTACATATGCATCACATCCAAATACCCTTAGATGTGAAAGAGAAGGTTTCTTACCAGTCCATACCTCATGTGGGGTCTTATCCTCCAACACTGATGAAGGTGATCTGTTAACCAGATAGCATGCAGTCTCCACTGCCTCTGCCCAGAATTCTTGTCCTAACCGGTACCACTGAGCATGCTTCTTGCCTTTTCCATCAGTGTTCTATTCATTCTTTCTGCAACTCCATTTTGCTGAGGTGTGTATGGAGTAGTCTTCTGCCGTGCTATACCACACTTCTTACAGAACTCTTCAAATTCCTTCTTGAAGAACTCCCCACCATTATCTGTCCTCAACGCCTTTATCTTCTTCTCTGTCTGGTTTTCCACCAGAGCCTTAAATTCTTTAAATTTGTCAAAGACTTCAGATTTCTTCCTCAAGAAATATATCCATGTATTCCTTGAGAAGTCATCTATGAATGAAACATAGTACATAGACTTTCCCAGTGATGGAACTTACATAGGTCCAAACACATCACTGTGCACAAGTTCTAATATCTTGTTCACCCTCTTAGCACCAGAAGGGAAAATCACCCGATTCTGCTTCCCATATACACAATGTTCACAGAAATCGAAATCCAGAGAGAAATTAGACATACCTTCTACATACCATTTCTATGCAGTATCCGAAGGCCCTTCTCTCCAATATGTCCAAGCCTTTGATGCCATAGCATGGTCTTTTCTCCAGAGACAACTAGGCTTTCTGTCCCACTTTCAGGAACCACAGAACTGTTACACCCATCAATAACAGTGCTACCTTGTAGCTTGTATAGAGTTCCAGTCCGAACTCCCCGCATTAATACCAGTGCTCCCCGAACCATCTTGCAGGCATCTTTCTCGAACACTGTTTTTACACCTGCATCATCCATCTTGCTTACAGAAATCAGATTTCTGGCCAATGCAGGAATATGCAGAACACCAGGAAGTGTTCTAATCCTTCCACCTTGCAGCTTCAGCTTGACCTTTCCACGTCAGATGATTCTGGCCCTCCTATCATCCCCTAGGAAGACATCACCACCATCATATTTCTCATACTCGTAGAACCACTCCCTATGGGGAGTGAAGTGAAAGGATGCACCTGAGTCAATCAACCATGACTCATGATCTACATGTGTATTTGAAGAAGAAGCTAAATACACATCCCCACCTTCATCCGAGGTGGTTTTTGCCTCTGCAGAAGGACCTTCATCAGATCCCTTTCCTTTCTCAGGAGCTTTAGATCTGCATTCCTTTTTGTAGTGCCCTTCTTTTCCGCATTTCCAGCACACCTTTACAAACTTTCCAGGAGATTTAGATCTCCCTCTAGATTTAGATCTCCCACTCGAAACCTTATTCTTGTTTCTGTTCTGGGACCTTCCTCGTACGGATAAGGCATCTCCATTCTGACCCTCCATATTTCTCCGTCTCATTTCCTCCGACAGCAAGGCTGAGACAATGTCATCAAAATTCAAGGTAGTTGTGTGCCTTTATTTATAATCTTGACCCATCCCATGAATGCAGTAAGAAACTGTACTCGTGATACACTTATCTTCATCTGAAACTTTAATATCAACATATGATAGCTAACTTAGCATTGTATTGAAATCGTTCAGAAGCTCTGTCACCGAGTCTCATCCTTCATCCTCAGGTTATACAACCTTTTTTGCAGGAACAATTTATTCACTAGAGACTTAGATTGGTACAAAGTCTCAAGTTTTTCGCACAAATTCTTCATCTTAGCTTCCCCGGATACATTCAACAATATAGAATCAGAGACACACAACCGTATTGTGCTCTTGGCCTACAATCTGAGTTTTTGCTGGAGATCGCTCGAGGGCCGGGAGGGATTGTTACACAAGAATTTGTCACCGTCCCCGAAATCCCCGTCTCACATTGGAGGGCTCATTCCGTGACTTGTGAGTAGTAACATGGCTTGAAACCAATTTCATGACATCCCTCTGAACAAGAGCTTTCATTTCCCTGAAGACATCTCCTTGTGAAAAACCCTAAAAATGGCCCTTTTTTCATTGGCACGGGCAAACAGTTCAGTGCCTGCGCCAATGGGGAAAATCCTTCAAAGAGGTCACGCCAATTGGCGCTCTGTCCCAGAGTCACACTCGCGCCAGCCAATTTAAGGAGTGTTTTTTAAAAATAAATGGTGGAAGTTTCATCCTAACCAATTCATGAACTGGTATCTATCTTGAGTTGGGAGGTTTGGCTCTGGATTTCCATGTAGAGGAAGTGGTTTGCCACCTCTCATGGAAGCTTCCTTGAGGATAGGGCCAATCCCATGATTATAGGGATCCCAACTCTCCTTCCTCCATCTATAAAAGCTTGCCCATCTCCATTGCAAGCTAGTCTTCAAGTTCCCAAATTTCCAAGAGCCTTATGCTGCAAGAGCCTCCATAATTCCCTTAAGGCCAATTTCAAGCAAGGAGACTATCATCAAGATCCGAAGAGAGAGGTTTGTCCTATCCCTGACAGGCTTTTCGAGACGTGTTCTGCTAGCGACCCGCCGAAGGAGAATTCAGTGTCAGAACTATGGTTGTAATTTTCCTTTGATTGATTATTAATGAACGACTATTGGTTATGGTTCCACTCTTGTTGTTATTTATGATGATGAGTTATGTCCTTTCTGACTGACATATAGTTGCATCTACTGGATTTTATGCTTGCGTTTGTTTTGTTCCTCGCATGTGCAGGTGTCCTATCACGGAGATCGTGGGGATTGTGATCTGCCAGAGATAAGGAACGGGAGCGCTACCTTTTCTACAAGCAACAGAGTTGGATTCCAGGTAAGCCTTCGTCGTTAGTCGGTTTATTTGCAATTAGGAACCTGCACTATAGCGTGAACGATTGTGGCTAGACCCGGTCTGGGCTAGTAGGGATCGCCTTTGTCCGTAGAGGGGATTTACCTCCACAAAAAATTTGCGACTCTGCTTGGGAAATGTTGGCTTGTTGTCGTTCATTTTATAAGCTATAGACGGAGCTTGAAGTTGGCCAGATAGCCTTCGAAACACTTTTTCTCTACAATTGCGAAGTAGATCAATGCTACTTCAGTCAATCTTCGGTTTAGTTTGTAAACTGAACCCTTTGAGCATTTCCTTGTCTTTTTGATTGATTCTTGATCCTCCTTACTTGATCAGCTCTTTTGGGCTGGTTCTTTCTGTGAATTTGGGTCTTTGATAGCTTGATCATTCACTGGTCTGATTGTTGGATTGCCTTTTTTTATTTTTTGACTGGGAAACTCAACTGACGCACTTTTTAGCTTAACAGTCGTGCCCATTGGCACATGTTGCTTGTTTATCACCCACACCAATTCCTTTCTGGTGCTAGTTACAGCCTCATAGTCGCGCCAATCCTGTGAGGTACTAGGGTTTGCTCAGTTTGGAGCTTCCTAAGCCTGATCTGTGTGTTTGGTCTTGATTTTTCCACTGTTTGAGTGTTTTGGAGCCTTCATTGACTGACTGTTACCTTCGTCCTTTGGTTGTTTACCCATTTCCATCGATTTTTCATTCTAGCCCTAGGTCATCTAGGTGCTTCTGTTTTTTGAGCCTTCCTTGGGAGTTTTCGGTTCCTATCGGTTCAGTCAACCTTGTGATTGCTTCTTTGCATTTATTTGATGGTTTTATATTGTCTCATTTCATTGTTTGAGTGATTCTTTCTCTTTTCCATTCAAATTCTGCCTTGTCTCGTTTGGGCCTAAGATTACACGGCTCATTTGGAGTCTTTGGGATCCTTTTCGTTTTGAGGGACTTTTGGTCGATTTGAGGTCTGATTGTGATTCCTATTGAGTGAAATTTGTTTGTTTTGCTCTCTTGTCATCGTTTCTCGAATTTCCTTTGCATTAGTTTTCATTTTTTAGTGCATTTCGCTCTGAAATATTGAAAAAAAAAATTCTCTTTTGCTTTGAATTAGTTGATGAGAATTAGATATTTTCGGTGTTATTAGTGATTAGTGACTTTGAACGAAAAGCTTTTAGTTTCCATTGGCTGCATTAGAGGTATCATTGGTTATTTTTTGTTCATTTCGTTGTTGTGTGAAAAGCTCTCGACTCTCTCATAGATAGCTTTCATCGAATGAAATGATATACTGTGCCATATAGAGTGCATTTAGGGGATTTTGAGACATTACATTCGCTAGGGCCTGAAAACTGAAACGTAATTGAAGATAAACTTTAAAATTTACTCAATTTACACTAAGGCAGCATTGAAATCTAACGAAACACATTTAAAGGTCTAGGCCAGAGACGTGTTCCGGCGTCTTTAAACCTAGTAGCTTTCGTTCGCCTCTTGGCTTTAAACAGCGCTAGTACAGACTTGTGATCCCCATACCGTCGCGTATATAAAGGGAGACCCCACTAGGTTTCAATCCTTTATCCATAGGAAGCCGAGTCTGCCACCCTATACCCATGATACACCGAACACAGCATTCGGGGAGATTTCCTGCACGTACGTTAAGTCCTTGGTTGATTTCTCTTTCATTTTGAAACCAAGGTGTATATTGCAGTTCATGGTTATTTGGTACACCCTTCCTAGTATTCCCCGAGCGCTCATTTTTATCTTATCCGACCCTTTAAATTTGAAAATATCATCAAGCTGCTTGTCCTTTCACGCTGCTTCAAAACTCGAAGGAGATAGAGTCACCTTTCATCCGTTTCTTGACTCTTAAAACACAACGGGAGTTTTCTAAGTTTCAATGTGGTAAAATAAAATCACCTCGGCGCGATCACACACCCTATTAGAGGCTTTGTCGTCGTTTTATTGTGTGCGCCTGTTTTTAGCCCGTGTGTGCGGTTTGAGTGGTTGATGGAAAATTTTTCGTAGTTCACCAACCAATGACCAAGGAATCCTCCGATGTCTAGGGAATCCTGGTCATTTTCCTCCTTTTGGGAATGTTGGTGCTCCTTATATGGCAACGTTGTCCCTTCCTAGGTTAACTGTTGGGTTGCATGTTTGGTTGTTTTCAACCTCTGTGGTCTCGAATGTCTCGGCTACTATTCAATCAGTTCCTCCGCCTAAACAACATCATGTTGATTTCAAGGTGGACCTCTCCCCTTCTTCGCCTGTTTCTGCGTCTTCATCTTTTACTTCGCCCGGTGAAAGTCTAGATTCGAGTAACCAGGTGGCTAAGAAGAAGAAGAAGAAGACAAAGAAGAAGAAGTCCGGTAAAGGAGAGACCCAAGAGTGCGCCATCGCTTCAAACACCTCCTCTGATGAGCCTTCCAACTCCTCTCAGAAGTCAAGTTCCCTTGCATGTTGTGCATGGGAGACCATCTTCTTCGAGACTGCCCTAGCATTCCCAAGGTACTCAAATTATGGTCTAACGGTTGTCCATCGTTGCCTTTGGCTTCCAGGAGTCAGGTTGGGGGCACATCTTTAGCTGGTGCTGGTAAGACTCCTAAGAAGCAGGGTAAGATTACCAATCCTTGTAAGTTGTGTGAAGGGCACCATGCCATTCACCTTTGTCCTTATATGGATGAAGCCAAGCGAGTGTTGGAAAACCCGACTATTTCTACACCATGCCTTCCCACTGGTTATAAACGGCTTTCTTTGATTCCTCCACTAGATGATCCTACGATTGGTCAAGAGTCATCCTTGGTCGATCTCGCTCCCTCGGAAATTCAAATTCAGGAATCCGTCCTCGACCAACCATTGGTCATGGGATCGGTTGAACTGGCCCCATCTGTGGTGCACCAGGTATTTTCCGTTGAGAGTGGACCTCACATCCCTCATGTTCTTCTTGTTCCTTCAGATTCCTCAGACCTGGAGAAATATTCTCCTATCCCTATACCTCAAGAAGTAGCTCCTCCGCCTCCCGTGATGGAGGTCTCGCAGGATTCCCCTCCCACCTTCGAGATGGAGGTCATGGAGGATGCTTCTTATTCTTCTGTAACACCAAGGGAAGACCATATCGATTCGATGGTAGCCCCTCCGAGTAGTTTGGTTGCTTCCTTTGATTGGAGTTTATTTGCGGGATACCGCCTTCTGTCTTATGTGCCTTTCGAGATCACAGTACAGGCTTTTGGTCTGGTCGTACCCAACACCATTATAGATGAAGGCGTGTCTGTTAGTATTCTATCCTCAACTACTTGGCAAGATTTTGGCTCGCCGCCACTTGCGCCTGTTACGCAGAATCTGTTGGCATTTAACAGAAGAACGAGTCAACCGTTAGGGATCCTTCCAAGGTTACCTATTACTTTGGGAGGAAAAACCGTCCATATGGACATGATGTTTGTTCCAGGCCCCTTGGATTTCAATCTGCTCTTGGGGCGCAATTACACCTATGCCATGGTAGCGCTTGTCTCCTCCCTTTTTCGTGTGGTCTGTTTTTCGCATGAAGGACGGATCGTGACCATTGATCAGCTTTCTTTCTTTGGTTCTGATGTGGCAGTTGGCCCGCCATCATCCCTTCCTGGTTTTTATCCACCCGTTGTATCTGCCCCATCGCAGGTCAACTATGTGGCTACCTACCCCGTGCATGTACCCAGTGATAGTGCCGTTGTGCATCAGGTGCTGGGGGCATTGGGTCCTGACTTCCAGGATGTTTTCCTTTCATCGAGAGTGGAACTCTTGGAAGTGATGACTTCTTGTTCATTATGATGAGGTTGGTTGGAGCAGAGTTCCTTGTCTTGTGTTAAGCTCCTTAAAAAATGAAACAAGCTGGTCGGAGCAGAGTTCGTTTTCTTGTGTCAAGCTCCTTAAAAATGAAACAAGGTTGTTGGAGCATAGTTCCTTGTCTTGTGTCAAGCTCCTTAAAAAATGAAACAAGGTGTCCTGAGGATAGTTCTTTTAATGTGTCAACCTCGTTAAAATAATGAAACACGTTCTTGTTCAATTCGAGTCTTTGATCAGATCTCGTAAAATCCCAGTCGAGTCTTTCTTAGATCTTGTAACTTGAACCTTCACTCCATCTGCCTTTCATATGGACTGAAGCTTGGGGGGCATGTACCTCGAATTGAGTCACCATGCTGGGGGCATGCTTACTTTTTCAAGCATAGTTTGTTTCCGTTTCAAGCTTGTGTAAAATGAAACCGGTTTCAAGCATAGTTTATCTTTGTTTCAAGCTTGTGTAAAAATGAAACCAACTTCAAGCAGAGTTTCCTGATTTCAAGCTTGTGTAAAAATGAAACCTTTCCCATTTTACCCCTTGTGATTGTCATTTTATCAGCCTGTTTTTACCAGATGAGCCTTGGTTTTCTCACTCCATTGTCACTATCTGCTTGGCCGATCATATGCCTTCACTTGGTTGTTTTACCCGTTCCTGAGGAACCGCTGCTATGAGTGGTCTTGTTAGCCAGCCTCTCGACCTTTATATGTTCAGAGTAGTTCCACCATTACCAGAACCAGTTGCTACCCTTTATACCACTCGTTCCTCCAAGAGGAGTCATCTTTCAGCTCTTTTCTGACTCTCTAAACATGAAAAGATTGCCGAGGCCCTTGTCGTTTCGATCTCGTTAAAATGGACACGAATAGACACCTACCCAAAGATATCGCCATTCCCTTTTCGGGATGTGGATAGATTATTTACAAAAAGGAATACCCTAGCCTATTGTGACTAGGAGTGTTTTCTTAGACAAATTTTTCTCACCTTTTCTGTCCGAGAAACTGGCTTACTTAAAAAGGGACCGTTGGAGTTTACTTTTCCGCTTTCTTTTTCAAACTCTCTAAACATGAAAATACGTCGATTTCTTCCTTTGTCAGACTCATTAAACCCCCGATGACATCGGATTCAGTCGCAATGACGTTATTCGAGTCACTCCTTCCTAGGGCTCGTTAAATGTACTAGGATGGATTCGTTTGAAGGACGAACTCATATTACAAGCATATGGTATCCTCTTCAAGCTTGTGTAAAAATAAAGAGGTACTCGCTAGAAATGGTGGGGAAAAATGGAACCACAATCATTGTCGTGTCGGCAGTATGTCGCTCTTGAACATGGCACTTGTCTGCATTCGTGTCGGGTTGGGGACATCTCATCTCGTTTTCCACTTGCCTCCGTGGGTTTGGGTAACTTTTTTGAATTTCATTCTACTCTTTGCCTCGTCATCATGACCTCTGATCTTTTGATGTCAAATACTACCAAATTCACTGTCATGTTGTTTATATGTTCAAGAGAAGTTGACCTCTGCAAGTACCAACCTTCCTCTGATTCTCATCTGATCGTGATTCACAAAAATATTATGTTCCTCTGTCTCGCGTCGATGATGTGGGAAACACTATGGCCCACCTTCGATCAAGGTCACTTCCTGTCGACTTCAGCTCATTATCTAGGAAGCTGATCTAGAGACTCCCTTCTGGTACCTTGGAGCCTGCATGCCTCAATGGCAGGTTCTTCGCATTCGATGTGAGGTTTTCATCATTGGCCTCCGATCGAGTGATTCACCACTTTATTACGCCACTTTTTAATTATTCAGCATATATTGTACCTTTATTACTCTCGAGGCCATTGTCATCATTGGTGGTACCTCTCGCATCTGTTAACAGCTTTCATCATTGGCTGGTAATCAGACGATGTTCTTGCATGTTCGACTTCAGCTCATTTATTCACATGTTTGGACTTGTACTGTGTTCGGGTCGAGATGGAGCACAAGACCCTGGATTGTGTCTGTTGTAATCCAGGCTGCGATTTTGTGGATTATTATGATTGGTTACATGACTCACTTACTGGATGGCTGCGACCATACCCGAGTCTATTTATCGATCCTCACTGGATGGCTGTGCCCATGCCTTGGATCTGGATTATTGTTTACTCTGCTATGGATGGCTGCGCCCATACCACATATATATCATGTATCTGAGATATCAGTTGTATTTCTCCACGCAGGTTTTCCGACGGCGGAGTTTTCAGTTGGACACGTTCTCGTAAAGCATTTCACCCCTCTCTCTCTCTCTCGAGCCTCATGCTTTAGGGGGCATCTGCTATATAGTAATTTT
The DNA here is from genome assembly GCA_034641835.2 of Pinus albicaulis. NCBI lineage: Eukaryota > Viridiplantae > Streptophyta > Pinopsida > Pinales > Pinaceae > Pinus > Pinus albicaulis. The sequence goes on from JAXQQM020076466.1 coordinate 11,757, forward strand.
TCACCGTCCCTGCAATCCCCGTCCCGCAAATTGGAGGGCTCATTTTGTGACCTGTGAGCAATGACATGGCTTGAAACTACTTTCATGACATCCCTCTGAACAAGAGCTTTCATTGCCCTGAAGACATCTCCTTGTGAAAAACCCTGAAAATGGCCCTTTTAGCATTGGCGCGAGCAGGCAGTTCAGTACCCGCGCCAATGGGGAAAATACTTCAAAGAGGCCGCGCCAGTTGGCGCTCTGTCCCAGAGTCGCACTCGCGCCAGCCAATTTAAGGAGTGTTTTTTAAAAACAAATGGTGGAAGTTTCGTCCTAACTGATCCAGGAACTGATATCTATCTTGAGTTGGGAGGTTTGGCTACGGATTTCCATAGAGAGGAAGTGGTTTGCCACCTCTCATGGAAGCTTCCTTGATGATAGGGCCAATCCCATGATTATAGGGATCCCAACTCTTCTTCCTCCATCTATAAAAGCTTGCCCATCTCCATGGCAAGCTAGTCTTCAAGTTCCCAAATTTCCAAGAGCCTTATGCTGCAAGAGCCTCCATAATTCCCTTAAGGCCAATTTCAAGCAAGGAGACTATCATCAAGAGCTGAAGGGAGAGGTTTTTCCCATCCTTTACAGGCTTTTCGAGACGTGTTCTGCTGGCGACCCCCTCCGAAGGAGAATTCAACGTCAGAACTATGGTTGTAATTTTCCTTTGATTGATTATTAATGAATGACTATTGGTTATGGTTCCACTCTTGTTATTATTTATGATGATGAGTTATGTCCTTCGACCGATATATGTTGGGTTGCATTCAACGATTTTCACGCTGTATTTTTTTTTTGTCTTCGTACGTATGCAAGTGTCCACTGTGGAGATTGTGGGGACTGATTAAGCATCTTCTGTAGCTAAGGGGTGGGGGAGTGCTACCTCTTCTACAAGCAAATAAAGCAGAAGTGTGAGAAGCCTTCTCATCGTTATTAGTTTATTTGCAATTAGAACCCGCACTATAGCGTGAACGATTGTTGCTAAACCTTTGTCCGGCTAGTAGGGACCGCCTTCCGTCCGCAGGGGATTTCACCGTCAAAGGATAAACGGATTTTCCAAGAGGCATCTATTTATGAAGAGGTGGACACAATCCACAAACATATCATCGGGCCTACAGGCCCACGCAGATGTCCCAGGAGCTCGGGTTTCTACCCGCTCGGCATCCGGGTCACTCG
>JAXQQM020069734.1:0-114324 GCA_034641835.2 Pinus albicaulis
GAGTCTTATATGATGTGAGATTATACCAGGAAGTACAGTCAAAGTCGCGCTTATCTCCCACCCTTTATGAGAAGTACAAAATGGTAATAGACTTTAAGGCTACATTCTATAATATCCACATCCATGCGAAGGGCGTTGTGGAGTGTGTCTGGTACAAGTTTCCTTATTTGGTGACTAAGGACGATTTGATTAGGGTCACAACATATTGGCCATCGGCGTGGTTGACTCCACCAACACAGTCATGCACCTCAATAGGAAAATCCACAGAGAAGGCCACAAAAAATCCTGCAGACATGGTATCACCGATGGTGACAGACAAACCTGGTGACAAAGAGCCTACACCGACCAGTACATGAGAAACTGCTGAGATCACCACTGTTAGAGAAAATAATGGCTCTGCGCCCAAAGAAACTGAAGCAGCCACATCCAAAGGCACAAAGCGTGGTGCGTATACCAAGTTTGGGTCAAGGAAAAAGCATAAGGGTTCGAAGAAAACATGACAACAGGTCCTGACACTGATGGAGGATGATCTCAATGAGACCGCAAACATAATGACCATTGCATAGGAGGATCGTTAGATGGACATGGAGGTCCAATATAAATCTGCAATGGAGGTTATCCAGGTTGGCCTACAAGATTTGAAAATGCAAGCGAGTCAGATCCAAGCAAGAATGATTCAAGCGAGCCGAACCAATGCACCTGTTAGCAACGCACAACCTTTGGACGTAGCACTGCCATCATCCAGGGAGGGGCAATTTGTCCATATCCCTCTACCAGCATTTCAAATGGATGCGAGCAAGCACATTCAATTTACTAGTATAGGTGATGTGCATATTAATCTTGTTGTGTTGTTCACAGGAAAGCTTCATCTTATCCACTCATTCATTGCTCATGACCTGCATTACCGCGCAAACGTAGACCTAGGATGCACAAAAACAGGTTGCACAAGCGCATGAGCAGCAATGGCAGGTAGAGGCAACATATCAAGCAAAAGAAGCCCAGCATGCTACGCTGGAAGCCAAGATCAATCAAGTATGCCAGGATATTCCAGTGGTCGTGGACACCGCTCCACCTACAAAGAAATTGGACAGACTAGCTGCTACAATCAAGGCTGCGCGTGCGGAAGCTCACACCATTTGATCAGAGTATGAGCAGCAAATCGCAGATCTTCAAACCAAGCTTTAGCCAGAGACACCACTAGAGGTCCGTGCCAAGAGAGCAACAGAGGTGAAGCATGCCTAAGAAAGTATTGTCGCCGCAGTCACTTAGTATGACCAGTCTCTAGCTGAGGCCATGGACATTTGGGCCTTTACCCAGAATGACCTAGTCGTGCAGCAGCTGCGCGACACACTTAGCACCAAGGAAAAATATTTTGAGGAAATATGCATAGTAGCATCACATTAATGGTTCAATAGATACTCGCTCATCTACAAGAAGGCCGCAAACTCCAGGGTGAAATTGCAAATTTGCACCGAAAAGAACAAGTGATCATAGAAAGAATGCAACCATGGGTAGAAGAAGCACTAAAACTCTCACAAACATTGGAAAACATGCTCAAGTTCATCCATCAAACCCAGCACAGTGTGGAGATGGTCGCTGAAGAGCCCACAATAGACAAGATGGTTTAGCAGGCGCAGGGTGCAGCAACGCTAAGCCTAGAGTTAGTGCTCCCTCTAAAAACTTTTGTCAAGACGCTCCAAGATAAAACCATGGATACAATCGCAATGCCTTAGTGACTCGGGACAAGTCGCATGATTGTGTTGGGGGCCTGTTGGAGTGGGGTCCCCTGAGAGACAAGCTTCAATGCTCTTTCTTTTTGTATGTTTTATGTGTGTGCAGCGCAGGGGTAGTCAAAGGGCCTTTTGGCCCAATTTGGGATATATTTAAGCTTAAATGTAAACTATGGGTCTCAAACCATGGTTTGAGACCATAGTATCTGTGCGCTAGGAATATTATAAATAGATATCATTTTTCTAACCTAATTAGTTCAATTAAGCTATGAGATATTGATATTCAGATAATATTTGTGTCTGTAAGGGTTTTTGGGTTGGGTAAAAGGCTTCCGTTGGCTGTGTGCATGAAGACCTAGTCCTAGTTGTGTACGGACTCTGTTGGTTGTGTGCGCGGAAGGGATAGTAAGGGTTTTGTAAGGGTTTTTGAAGGAAAAGTTGATGTATTGACAAATCTGAAGGGTTAATAGAAGGAACAATTTTGGCGAAAGTTCCGTGTTATGTGTCTAATTGTTGTGTTTGTTGACTGTTATGCTTTTATGAGACCGCAATATTTGTTTTCTTATTGACGAATGCACAGAGCTAATAGATATGTTTATGCATGAATTCTGACTTATGTTAAGTAAGAGCAAGATCTGGTTCTGATCTGTTGGCTGTGCTGAAGCGGACACTATTTATGTGATACTATCTCTATGTTATGTTATAAGCTTTTACGCAAGATATTTGGATAGCTTATGATTAAATGTTGATACATAATAGATGCATTTTAAGTTCTTTGATGTGTTGTGACTTGGATCAGATTATGTTATGATATTTTGTTTGTTGCTTAGTGATAGATATAATGTGGTGATACTGTTAATGTTTACTTTTAATCTCTGCAGGTGCATATATAAAAATTTTCTTTGTGTTTCTACCAAGGACCACTCATTACTTTCTCCTTCGGTGCAAAATCTGGTTGACACCCCCATACTTCTTTGGGTGAGAACTTAGTATATGCAAGAGAACACTGCGAAAAGGGCCGGTAGTTGGAGGGGTTTGTTGATTTATCCATAAACTGCGGAGCATGGGTAAGGACCGCTCAAGCCAACGGAACCTAGCTTGCCTTTATATTTATGCAACAAATATAGTAACTCAAAGTATACTATTAAGGTAGGGCTAATGTCACTGTTAGTGGTTCCACAACTCATAGACGACAACAAAGACATATATAGCTTCCAAAATACTTAGGGTATCTCAATAATACACGCAATTTAGCTTGCCTTCATATTTATGAAACAAATATACAACGCAAAAGTACACTATGAAGGTGTGGATATTGTTATTGGTTCCATAACTCATGAAAAAAACAAAGTAGGTCATAATTGCTCCAACCTATCACATTATATATTCTATTACCTTGTAACTTAGACACTTAGTTAAATGAAAGAAAGTTTCAAGCCAATACCCACTATAAATTTAAGCTGTGGACAAGAGAACATAATCATCGACGCCGCTTTAGTATTCCTCTTTAATTAATAGGAAATAAAAACGAGTGTGGCTAAATGTTACTACTATGTACACTTCGCTTTTTCTATGTATAAGACCATGATCTTTTAGAAACAAATTCTAATAATGCGGACTCTCCATCCATGAAGAATTGATTCCTTTGCCTCCCCCACAATGTTCTCGATCATGATGGCTTCTCGGGGACTCTCACTACACATCATACATGCAATCTCATATGGAGTCTGAATGCAGTGATGCCCAGGTTCTTAAGCATCATTGTTGAAATTTGCAGTACACAAGAACATGCCAGAGACAGGGACCAACCAGGAGACTTCAACAGTTGAATATCCATATCGTCATCTAACAAACTTATATACTGAAGATTTTTGGGATCATAAGGTTGTTTAGAGTCTTAGACTGAGGCCAGTAAAGCCACTCAAATGTACAATCTTCAAACTGTATGTCAAATGAAAATAACAATGTTGGTGATAGTCTTAACCCCTTGCACTCAAAGTTAAGTCTAAAAAATAATTTCATTGACTCACTAGTTACTATTTTACATGTGTATAGCTAAAATCAATATCTCTATCATGTAAAATATTCAATATCTTTATCATGTAAAAAAAACTCAATTTACTCCATTTCTGAAATTTATAAGCATCACTTGCACAATAAAGTAATATGAAATTTGTCTTGAAAAATCAACAAATATAAAATACCACTTCAGGTAGACAATATCCATGGTCTATAGGAACAAGATTAATTGATGATGGTTCACCTTCATTATAAACGAGCACATTTCCACCATGCCTATCAACATTTGCCAGCTTGATGTCCAAGACAGTAATATTGTGTACTTCATGAACCGGAAAGGATTCTGAAGACACATTTCTTAACAAATTCTATCACAATTTCCAAACAATGTAGAGAAACTATCTTGGTTTCTCAAACTAAACCACCCATGACTTTTGCATTGTGAAATTCATAATGAGAGCATCGAATCATCCTAGTAAGGAGGACACCCTCCCAAACACACTAATCCAGCAGTTAAGTTTCGAGGTCCACCAATAGGATGGTCCAAGCTCATGAAGCTCACCAACTTCATGGCATGTTTTCCTTGCACATCATGTTCCTTGAGTCCCACATTTGCTACGTGACATTTCTAACAACTAGTGATCTATATTGCTAGGAACCTCAAGAGGTCAGGGAGAAAATATCACCATGAATGAAGAGATGAAGACAAAAGAGAATCGTGTTCATTGCAAGATTCCTAAGGTTCGAGTTTAGTTGCCCAACAAACGTTAGGCAACATGTCACTCCACTCATGGTCATAGAGATTGAATCGTTCAAATCTCTGACTGCAAAACCAATGTGAGAAGCTATGCGCTACGTGACACTCTGGCACTCTTCTGACCCTGTGCAAGCAAAGGAAAAAAATAAATTTTGAGTCTTATATGATGTGAGATTATACTAGGCAGTACAGTCAAAGTCACGCTTATCTCCCACCCTTTATGAGCAGTACAAAATGGTAATAGACTTTAAGGCTACATTCTATAATATCCACATCCATGCGAAGGGCGTTGTGGAGTGTGTCTGGTACAAGTTTCCTTATTTGGTGACTAAGGACGATTTGATTAGGGTCACAAAAGATTGGCCATCGGCGTGGTTGACTCCACCAACACAGTCATGCACCTCAATAGGAAAATCCACAGAGAAGGCCACAAAAAATCCTGCAGACATGGTATCACCGATGGTGACAGACAAACCTGGTGACAAAGAGCCTACACCGACCAGTACATGAGAAACTGCTGAGACCACCACTGTTAGAGAAAAGAATGGCTCTGCGCCCAAAGAAACTGAAGTAGCCACATCCAAAGGCACAAAGCATGGTGTGTATACCAAGTTTGGGTCAAGGAAAAAGCATAAGGGTTCGAAGAAAACATGACAGCAGGTCCTGACACTGATGGAGGATGATCTCAATGAGATCGCAAACATAATGACCATTGCATAGGAGGATCGTTGGATGGACATGGAGGTCCAATATAAATATGCATTGGAGGTTATCCAGGTTGGCCTACAAGATTTGAAAATGCAAGCGAGTCAGATCCAAGCGAGCGTGATTCAAGCGAGTCGAACCAATGCACCTGTTAGCAACGCACAACCTTTGGACGTAGCACTGCCATCATCCAGGGAGGGGCAATTTGTCCATATCCCTCTACCAGCATTTCAAATGGATGCGAGCAAGCACATTCAATTTACTAGTATAGGTGATGTGCATATTAATCTTGTTCTGTTGTTCACAGGAAAGCTTCATCTTATCCACTCATTCATTGCTCATGACCTGCATTACCGCGCAAACGTAGACCTAGGATGCACAAAAACAGGTTGCACAAGCGCATGAGCAGCAATGGCAGGTAGAGGCAACATATCAAGCAAAAGAAGCCCAGCATGCTACGCTGGAAGCCAAGATCAATCAAGTATGCCAGGATATTCCAGTGGTTGTGGACACCGCTCCACCTACAAATAAGTTGGACAGACTAGCTGCTACAATCAAGGCTGCGCGTGCGGAAGCTCACAACATTTGATCCGAGTATGAGCAGCAAATCGCAGATCTTCAAACCAAGCTTTAGCCAGAGACACCACCAGAGGTCTGTGCCAAGAGAGCAGCAGAGGTGAATCATGCCTAAGAAAGTATCGTCACCGCAGTCACTTAGTATGACCAGTCTCTAGCTGAGGCCATGGAAATTTGGGCCTTTACCCAGAATGACCTAGTCGTGCAGCAGCTGCGCGACACACTTAGCACCAAGGAAAAATATTTTGAGGAAATACGCATAGTAGCACCACATTAATGGTTGAATAGATACTTGCTCATCTACAATAAGGCCGCAAACTCTAGGGTGAAATTGCAAATTTGCACCGAAAAGAACAAGTGATGATAGAAAGAATGCAACCATGGGTAGAGGAAGCACTAAAACTCTCACAAACATTGGACAACATGCTCAAGATCATCCATCAAACCCAACACAATGTGGATATGGTCGCTGAAGAGCCCACAACAGACAAGATGGTTTAGCAGGCGCAGGGTGCAGCAGCGCTAAGCCTAGAGTTAGTGCTCCCTCTAAAATTTTTTGTCAAGACGCTCCAAGATAAAACCATGGATACAATCGCAATGCCTTAGTGACTCGAAACAAGTCGCATGATTGTGTTGGGGGCCTGTTGGAGTGGGGTCCCCTGAGAGACAAGCTTCAATGCTCTTTCTTTTTGTATGTTTTATGTGTGTGCAGCGCAGGGGTAGTCAAAGGGCCTTTTGGCCCAATTTTGGGATATATTTAAGCTTAAATGTAAACTATGGGTCTCAAACCATGGTTTGAGACCATAGTATCTGTGCGCTAGGAATATTATAAATAGATATCATTTTTCTAACCTAATTAGTTCAATTAAGCTATGAGATATTGATATTCAGATAATATTTGTGTCTGTAAGGGTTTTTGGGTTGGGTAAAAGGCTTCTGTTGGCTGTGTGCATGAAGACCTAGTCCTAGTTGTGTACGGACTCTGTTGGTTGTGTGCGCGGAAGGGATAGTAAGGGTTTTGTAAGGGTTTTTGAAGGAAAAATCTGATGTATTGACAGATCTGAAGGGTTAATAGAAGGAACAATTTTGGTGAAAGTTCCGTGTTATGTGTCTAATTGTTGTGTTTGTTGACTGTTATGCTTTTATGAGACCGCAATATCTGTTTTCTTATTGATGAATTCACAGAGCTAATAGATATGTTTATGCATGAATTTTGACTTATGTTAAGTAAGAGCAAGATCTGGTTCTGATCTGTTGGCTGTGCTGAAGCGGACACTATTTATGTGATACTATCTCTATGTTATGTTATAAGCTTTTACGCAAGATATTTGGATAGCTTATGATTAAATGTTGATACATAATAGATCTGTTTAAGTCTTTGATGTGTTTTGACTTGGATCAGATTATGTTATGTTTCTTTGCGCCGAAGTGATAGTGATTTTGTGGTATTCTGTTAATGTTTGCACAGTCTCTCTGAGTGCATATATATATAAGTTTTCTTTGTGTTTCTACCAAGGACCACTCATTAATTTCTCCTTCAGGGTGCAAAATCCTAGTTCCAGCACCCCCCCATACTTCTTTGGGTGAGAACTTGGTATATGCAAGAAGAACACTACTGAAAGGGCCAGTAGTTGGAGGGTTTGTTGATTTATCCATAAACTCTGAACCTGGGTAAGGACCGCTCAAGCCAACAAAACCTATCTTGCCTTTATATTTATGCAACAAATATAGTAACTCAAAGTATAATATTAAGGTAAGGCTATCATTACTAGTTCCATAACTCATAAACAACAACAAAGACATTATATAGCTTCCAAAATACTTCGAGTACCTCAATAATACAGGAAATTTAACTTTCCTTAATATTTATGAAGCAAATATACAACTCAAAAGTACACTATGAAGGTGTGGATATTGTTATTGGTTCCATAACTCATAGAACAAAACAAAGTAGGTCATAATTGCTCCAACCCCATCACATTATATATTCTATTACCTTGTAACTTAGTTCAGCCAAAGAGAGAGTTTCAAGGCAATACCCACTATAAATTTAAGAAATTGTGGACAAGAGAACATAATCATCGCTGCCACTTTAGTAAACCCTCTTTAATTAATAGGAAATAAAAACAGTGTGAAACGAAATGTTACTACTATGTATGCTTCGCTTTTTCTATGTATAAGACCATGATCTCAGAAACAACTTCTAAGAATGCAGACTCACTCCATCCATGAAGAATTGATTCCTTTGCCTCCCCCACAATGTTCTCAATCACTGATGGCTTCTCGAGGGACTCTCTACACATCATACATGCAATCTCATATGGAGTAAGACCTGTTGATGTACTGTTCTTAAGCATCATTGTTGAAATTTGCAATACACGAGAATATGTCGGAGACATGGACCAACCATGAGACTTCAACATTTGAATATCCATATCAGCATCTAACAAACTTATATACTGCAAAGTCTCAGGATCATAAGGTTTTTTAGCCTGAGGCCGGTAAATCAACTCAAATGTACAATATTCAAATTGTAAGTCAAATGAAAATGACAATGCTAGTGATAGTCTTAACCCTTTTCAATACAAGTTAAGTGTAAAAACTATTTTCATTGACCCACTAGTTACTATTTTACATCCTTTTACATAAGATGTAGAGCTAAATTCAATATATGTACTATGTAAAAAATTCAAATTCTGAAATTTATAAGCATCACTTGCACAATAGAGCAATATGAAATTTGTCGAATGCATTATCATGAAAAATCAACAAATATAACATATTGCCTCTGGTAGACAATATCCATGGTCTATAGGAACAAGCTTAATTTATGAGTGTTCACCTTCATTACAAATGAGTATATTTTCACCATGCATATCAGCATTTGCCAGCCTGATGTTCAATACAGTAATCTTGTGTACTTCATGAACCAGAAAAGTTGCAAGACACATTTCTTCACAAATTCTATCACAATTTCCAAACATATGTAGAGAAACTATCTTGGTTTCTCAAACTAAACCACCCATGACTTTTGCATTGTGAAATTCATAATGAGAGCATCGAATCATCCTAGTAGGAGGGACACCTACGAAACCTGGCTCGTCACTAGTTAAGTTTCGAGGTCCACCAATAGGATGGTCCAAGCTCATGAAGCTCACCAACTTCATGGCATGTTTTCCTTGCACATCATGTTCCTTGAGTCCCACATTTGCTGCGTGACATTTCTAACAACTAGTGATCTATATTGCTAGGAACCTCAAGAGGTCAGGGAGAAAATATCACCATGAATGAAGAGATGAAGACAAAAGAGAATCGTGTTCATTGCAAGATTCCTAAGGTTCGAGTTTAGTTGCCCAACAAACGTTAGGCAACATGTCACTCCACTCATGGTCATAGAGATTGAATCGTTCAAATCTCTGACTGCAAAAAAAACCCATATAGGAAATCAACAAACCCTAACCCCAATTGACTCATCTATAGACACTAAACCCTAAACTCAATTAAACCATCTATAAAGCCTTGAACCTAAGCATAAAGATGAAATAAAGTGAGATACAATGCTACTTCCATCTAGGATAAGTGGGCTTGAGTTTCCTCAAGAAAATGTCATACATGGCATCATTGTCAAGAACTACACACTCATTTTTGTTTTCCACTAGCTGATCAACAAAGACCGTAATGTTTCCCAATAAGGTAATGGGAGAAGTAAAACATTTATAGAATTTGGAGATGGTTTTGGAGCGCAACTCTGAAATGAAGAAACATTATTAGAATCTTATTTATAATTAAAATTGTGAAGATAATATAACTTGGTAGAGCTTCATGAAGTTGTGACAGAGTTTACCTCGGCATAGATGAGAGTTCTCAATCGATAAGTGCGGGAGCTGAGAGGTAGCTACCTTATAAAATATCTCCTGTAACATCATCCACAACACAACATAGTGAAATATTTTACTTGTAACAACACAGATGAGGGTTCTCATTTGGCGGGAGCTCTCCGCCCATAACTGAAATTCCCACCATTCTGCTCGTATCTAAAGACCGTGATGAAAAACAATTAAACACATGTCATTGAAGTGGAATAGATGTTAGAACCCCTTCCCATCGTTGTTTTATCTCATCGCACCACCACCCAAGATACATGTGTTAAATTACAGTGAAAAGGGTAAATGAAATTTGGAGGTGAACTGATTCAAAAGGAATGCCTATTGGGATGTTTTACCCTAAGGGAGGCCTTGAAGCTCATGTTTTTTGCTCGTTTTTTGGCTGGATAGTTTTTGTTGTGACACTTATGAGTGTTAGTATATTGATGTATTGTGTTTATCGTTTGTTTATGCTGGACAGGTAGCACTGCAGCCCTCAAGGGAAATGAAAAAACATATGGAATGTTGCAACATATATGATGTAACTTTTTACCAAATATATAAAAAGTTTGATTTTGTCCTTGGAAAAAAAGAAGAATGCCTATCGACCTAAAAATTTACTCAATATATTAATTCAATTTATTTAGTGTTTGGAGAGATCTCCCCTTTGTTGATCCTAGTTTTTTCCGATTCCCAAATATTTAGGATACATTCCTATTAAATCAATGAAGCTTGGAGCTTTGTGGGAGATGGAATTTTTTTCTTTGCGGTCTTTCCTACCTCTTATGAATGGGTGGGAGGGACCTAAATTTTTCTTTAACACTTCTCAGAAGGATGGAGATGAGGAAGCATTACTTTATTCAACCTTATTTGCAAATTCATAGTCACCATCCATCTTTCTCTCCTTTTTTTTTCCAAAAGTGGCTTCTATTTCTATCCCCAATTCATTATCTTAGGCTTATTTATGGACTATATGAAAGACCTACTCAAATGGCCTTTAAGAACCTAATTATTTATCCTTCTCTGCATGTGCATATCTAGTATCTTTATTTGTGTGGTGACTTGATTTATTAGGTGGTTTTTCATGGATTACCTTTCCACCCTCTCATTTTTTATTTGTAAATCCAAAAACTGAAGATTCTTGATGATTCCTAGTGTTTCTAGGTGAATGCAAAACCTCTTTTCTCAGACCCTCAACATCTCTTTCCACCTCATTTTCTGACTTGTCCTTTGTTGAAACAAAATGTTCTTGTGGAATGGTTCCTACTTTCAGAGACATTAAATTCTCTTGTTCCTTAGATATTAGTTACTCCTCTATAACTTGGATCATAGGGCCCTCACCTAGATTTGGGATTCCTTCTTATTCCATTTGATATACATATTTTTGCCTCCTATGATCATTTTCATTTACTGCTTCCTGAGTTGTATCTCTTATGTCAATATCACGCTCCAAAGAGGCCAATGGGTTAATTGATCTAGGATTTTTATCAAAGTTTTCTCCTCTTTCTTGAAGGATCAAATCAACTAGATTCTTTCCTGAGGAGGTGTGAGGCTCTCGATACTCGAGGGCTTGAAATTTCTTAAATGCTTGCAATTTCACGCCCTTCCTCTTCATTTGAGTCTACTATTTTCCTTCATCTTCTTGGATATTTGCAGTTTCACCTTTTTGAGTAAATTTCTTGCAAAGTGCCCATAATTGTGACAATGCCTACACTTGAACGAAATATGATCATAAGCTACAAGTTGGATATGTGACCAATTATCTACAGAGAGTTGGATTGCTTCAGGAATACCTTTCTCTAAATCAACTTCAATACAAATCCTATCACATGCATACATTGAATCTTTAATCGTTGCCCTATCTATATATTTTCCCAATGCATTTCCAACATTTCTCAAAGTATATTCATCCCAACAATGAAGAGGGATATGGGGTAATTTGACCCAAACCGGAAAAATAGATGGGACATCGTTCTCTCGGTTAGAAACTAATGTCAAACTCTCCAAATACAACCCTTGATTTCCCATAAAAAATAGTCCATTTCTAAATATCATATCCCTATCTTCTTTGTTCTAAAAAAGGAAAGTGAATAAGCATTTCCCACAAAAAACATATTCAAATTTTCCCTTAACCAAGGGCTTCTAGTTCCTATCCACCCATTTCGTGAGGGAATTAAGGATGGCCAAATTCCCATAAATTTCCCTACCAAGCCCCTTTTAACAAGATTGAGAGTTGTAGCCCTGGATATATGGGACTTACCTGAACCTTTGGAATGCTTTCCAATCTCTTCAAAAATTTCTCATTCCTATTTTTAACCTCTTTACATTCATTCAGAACTAGTGCATTGAAGGAAACTACTGCAGGAGAAGACGCGGTGTGTGGTTGAGGAGATTCTGAAGAGTGGGGCGGGGGATGAATCCCCCACGATGATTTCCATTGCGTAGAACCCTAGTTTTCATTTTGTTGTCTCTACATAATCGAGGCACAATTTCATACCTTATGTTCTTGACCCCTTTAATTGTGTAGTATAACTTAAGTCTTACCTATTTTATTGCCATTTTCAAAATTCCAATACAACTTTCATGTTATTATTCTGGAAAAATTAACAATTAATTTAGCTGAAGTATTTTAATGTTAATTCTAAATAATTCATTTATTTAAATATAACATAAAAATCATTAAATTATTCCTATGTAACGTTGTCGTAAAAAATTCAATAACATCTCATAATACACTTTAGGAAGGAAAAAAATTTCATACATAATGATAAATTGAATTAAAAAAAAATATTTTTTTGTTGAAAAAAATTCACAAAATAAATAGTAATAGTTAGTTAAATATCTATGTAGAATTCCTGGGGTGTGTTTAACAATAATGACAAAAAAATTTATCACTAGGTTGGTTGGTTTTTTTTTTCCTAAGGAAAAAAAGTTTGTAATTTTATAACGAAAATAAAATTAGATGGTAAGTATGCATAAAAAATAAAAACTAGTGGAAAAACAACCCATAAACAAGACCTCATCTAGTGAGGGCAAGTCCAAAATTTGTCCATAAATATTAGCCAAGGATCTTAAATAGACATGTGAGGAGGCTCATAAACAGTTACAAAAAAAATTATACATCTGATATGGCAATACAAGCTCAATAAAAAGCCTATATAAACATATAATGTTGACTCGGCAAAAAGGATGATAATAGTTGCTCGGAAAAAAGGATGATAATAGATGCCAAGAGTTATAGAGGCAGTTTGAATCTTACCATCTATGTTTCCTAATCTATTTATCTAAAAAGCGGCCAACTCTAGTCCAAACTTAGATAGGTTTTCTGTTACCACATTTCTATGCTTGTAAATGTGTTCAAAAGTGATATGAGAGAACTATTGCTTTTGAAGGAGAATCACTTGAAAAATGGGTTAAAGAAGATAATTTTGCAATCTGTAAAGGTCATTGATCCAATTTATAACTAAGAGTGAGTCATCATAAACATGTAGGTTTGTAATATTGTTTACCAAGGCCAAACATAGAAGAAGTTTGAGGGTTAAGTTGTTTGTAGCAAGCCCCACATTAGCAGCAAATGATATAGAATGGGATTTTGAGAGATATAAAACACCTCCAACTCCACCGATAGATGGGAGTCCTGAACCACCCCATCAAAAAACTCCCAAATAAAGTTTGTTTTGATAGGAGGTTCCCTGAGCCACCCCATCAAAAATTCCCCAAGGAAATTTTGTTCTAATGGGGGTTTGTCTCTGTTCGTAGGATTTGCTATTCTAGAGGAGGGCTTATACCTAGATAAAATGGAAAGGTTGTGCATAAAATATTTGAGCGCATTCGGTGGCTTATCTTTGAATATGGCTTGATTCCACTCCAACCAAATGCCATAAGCAAGTGTAACTATGTTGGTCTTGCTATGTATTACTCTTTTTCATTTTATGAAAGTCAAATTTTAAACTATACATTATTATATAAAAGGGTAATAAGTGTTCTTTGATTCTTAGGAAAACAAAAACATCTCATAAGTATGGTTTAGAAATAGTCACAAACAATAAGGGTTATACATATGTGCTTTTCAAAGAACTCCTTTTTATAGGTACTATTAAAGACACTAATTGTTATTGATTATTCAAGAATAATTATTAATTATAAATAATAAGGAAATTCCATTTAATAATAAGCTAGCTTGTCTCATTCCAAGAATAGAAAAAAGGGACTTTTGGGTTCTAAATTGAATGAAGCCCAAGGAAAAATAAATGCATTCCTTTTTAAGATTCACTTTCAAATTCGATTATGTATGGTGGCACATATCAAGTTCATCAATCAATACATGTCAATTTAACAAGAGAGATGTGGAATGCATGTCAATTTAACAAGAGGGAGGTGGAATGCATAATCTATTACACATCAACAAGAGAGAGGTGGAATGCATAATCTATTGCACATCAACAAGAGGGAGGTGGGATGAAAAGCACACGTATCCATTCATTCTATCCTTATGTTTAGAATATTTTGAAGTTTGTAAAGATTTTAGACACAAAATGGGTGGGATAATGGTTCAAAGTGGTGGTTAGTCTCTCAAGGAGACTTCATGATGGTTGACTTTGGTTGAACTATATTTTGGGTAAGCTCTCTCTTTAAAATTTTATTGGTGGTTGTTGGAAAAATATAGACCCTCCTTTTCAATTTTTATTGGTGATTTTTTGTATTTCAATGGTTTTGGCTTAACTTCTAGCGATTTCTATCATAGTCTATTGCTATGTGCTACGTTTGTTTAGAGTTTTTTTTATCCTTATTCGGAATGTAGTATATTTTTGGAATATTTGTTTTGTAACTTTGAAAACATGGGTTTTAGACTCCTTCATTTTATATTTAGATTCTATTTGAGGGAGGCTATGAATCCCATTCTTTGAGTACTGATAGATTTCAAGAAATTAAATTTGAACTGTTTGACTAAGTTACCATCACTTTGTTCTCTTGTGTATGATGTATTATCTCATATATGTTGTGTATTTTCTCTTTTGGGTTGTCATATGTATTATCTCATATATATTGAGTATTTTCTCTTGTGCTTTGTCATTTCAATCTTGTTTCTTGTGCCATGCTAGATGGAAAAGCTCAATTTGACCTTCTAGAATTGTTTCAAATTATATTTAACTTTATTTGGTCATATATAGAAGTTTTGGGTCATGGATTAAGGAGAGATTTGGGAAATGGGTAGAATATTGCATAGACTTGAAGGTTTTATTACAAATAAGAAGTCTATTTTATCCATGCCAAATAAGGTATATGAAAATGAACATTACTACATGCTTCAAAATGGAGTGGTTAGAGACACCCTTTCAAATCCAATTTCTAGATACTCAATATTCAATATTATAAAATATGGTTTATGATCTCAATAAAACTCACTTATATAATATTAATGAAATTAACATTTAAAAATCTCAAATAAAAAGAAACAATTCATAAAATAATCCAAAAGATAGACTTTTGCTATGAACAACTTCACGAAAAGATATTGATCCAAAAGATGGACTTGTGCTATGAACAACTTCAATAAAACATATTGATCAAGCAAGATGAAATTCTCATCATGTATATTTTTTAGTTAATATTTTATGTTATATGAAAAAGTATTGATTTTTTTTTTTTTTTTAACAAAATTTATTTTGAAATGATATAGATCCTATCGTTCATGTCCAACCTACCCAAGTTTGCTACGTTACTTGATAGTTACACTGGTTTTCGGTGGTCATTATTTTTGTACTACCAGGCTATCTAGCTCTGCTGCAGCTTATTTATAATACAAATTTCGTTCCATGTAAGCTTTAAAATTTATAATACACCATTAAAGAAAAGAACAAGGCCACACGATATAATCATATAACAGCTCCGAAAGAGCTTATAATTATTATAATTTTGAAGTAGAGAACAAGACGAGGGTGGCGTCGAGGATGTTATCAATTAACGAGCAGCCTAAACTTATTATTTGCAGCACATGTAAATGACACCCGCCCCAACGGGGGATGAAAAACATTTCTCCATATTACTACAGTCTTGGCAGGTTAGAACGACTCGACAGCCGTTGTAGTCAATTTTCGAGTCCTCAATCACCGAAGAAGTCGTCTCTGCGATTCCATGCAGTATATACACACAAGAAAACTTAATTTATTTATAATCCTTATAATTTAAAAAAAAAAATCCAATAGAAAGCATGCATGCATAGAAAATCCTTACCAGTAGTATTCGTTGTTTCGGCAGCAACATTATATGCCACTGCAATATTCGTTATTAACAGCAACATGCCAATGACCAGAACCGAACGGTTGAGCTTTTGTGTTTCCGCCATTTTTTTTCTCAGCTGTTTAACTTCCAGTCCCAAAGTTAATGGGATGACGAATATAGTGTGCACGCTCTGTATAGGAGACTTGAGGGAATACAAAATGTTGATATTTCCTTCTTCTTTTATCTTCAGTTAGACCAATTCTATTAATTGCAGAACTAAAAATATCTAGTAAAATTCAGAAGAGTAAATGTAGATTTCTGAATTTTTGGATCCCTGGACGTTTTCAATCTGAAGATTTTAGCTAATATTAAGTGTAAAAAATAATAGGAGATCTGTGTGCAGTGAGAATGAGCAATAAGCACCGAGTACATAGCATTAAATATTCTGTCGAGGTGGCAGACACCCCGCATGCAGCCGGGTGCTAGTGTGTTCATTGTTTAGATTCCATTCCGAAGAAGTCAGGTTAATCTTGATAAGGTTTTAGCGCTAAATATTTACAAAGGTTGTGTTAGCCAGTTATATCATTGGGTACATTATCTATGTTTATTGAGGGTTTCGCTGATACGCAGGGCAATGGTCTATGTAGCTGCCATGCAGGTTACCTACCACGTTGGCCATTGGCCATGACTTATGGAGAGAGGCAATTAAATCACTGAGAATGACAACGTCTCAGTGGGACGATGGACGATATCAGCAGACTCTGCTTGACGATATCCACATAGAAAGGTTAAGTTTATCTAAGGTAAAGTTATCATAATTCAGTTGTTAAGTAGTGGGACATTCGTTGGGCTTCCTGATATCCACATAGCAGAGGTTAAATGTTTATTTAGGATAAATTATCATAAGTTGTCAAGTAGTGGGAAATTTGTTATTATGAGCTAATGCACCCTAAGTCATAATGCACACTAAGTCATCATTCCTCCAGAATTTGGGACCATTAACTTGTTTCCTCACTACCTATAACCCAAAGAAACAATTTTAGGACATATATATTTTTCCACGATGTTTTAAGTTCTCCATTTTTTATTTTTGAGCCCCTAAAGTGAAGTATAGAGTGGATGTGTAGGTATTAGATATTTGAGGTTAGAAATTTAGATGTAAATATTTGTAATTTTTTTTTTTTTTTTGTAAGTTAGTAGGTTTTCTTTTATTTACGTATTTATAAAACGCAGTGGAACATGCTACATTAAAATATTTATACTTGGCCTCAACCTGCCCGTAGGAAACCAGGTCTGTTGGCCGTCTAAATGCTTTGTACGCTTGCCAAAATTGAAATTGTCTCTTTATCCTATACAACGCATTCACTAGCTGTCCTACTACGTCACCATGTTCAAGCAGATAACATAAAATAAGTTCAAGCATATAACATAACATAAGTTGCCATACTTCCAAAAGGACAAGATCCTATGAAAACTATGAAAACTATCCATCAGAAGATGAAATTGGCGCTGGATCCTTGGCATGCGATCCAGGCATGTCCACCTGTTGCATCTGTTGGAGCAGCTTCTCCATACGTTCCATCCTATCGTCCATTCTCTGAATGCGATCAGTTACTTGATATTGGGTAATTTTGATGTGCTGTAGGTGGCTTTCAATCTTCTCCAACAAATCTTTAAGGAAGGATTCTGTCTTTGGTTGCACTTTAAACTCTGGAGGATGTGCACTTTGGATTGCTTTAGCAAGAAGGCATTTCACTAACCAGTATGTATGAATGGTTTGGTTGAATAAACTGAGGCGGCCTCGGGTGTTACCAGGGTCGTGAATGAAATCTAGAATGTCAGCTTCAGCCTCAGTGTCTTCCATGTCTGTTTGTAGGTCTCTTTCCCAGCCACGAATTTTCATTCGGGTTGGAGAGGAATTGCCCAGAATGTAGTTTACTACGAGATTTTCCAAATGCTCCTGATTTGTTTTCCTTCCTCGTTTCTTTGGCTCCGGTTCCTGCTGCACCTGCTTCCCCTTTGCTGTTTCTGAGCGCAGACCATGTTTCCCCATGGTGCCTTGGTCCCTATTCAGGAGAACATACATACGAATAATAACCAGAGTAATAACTAGAGTACAGTTGGCCCCTCTGTTTTCATTAATTCCAGTTTTAAAGTGCAGCTGCAACAAATTCGTAAAGCAAATCCGCCATAAAACGTTGCATACAGAGCATGAACAGTAGAGAAATATACAAACCCAGACAATGGAGTGCAGAACCTTAAGGATGATGGTAAACCTGAGTGCAGGCGTAGGGGTTAAACCTGAGTGCAGGCGTAGGGGTTGCATGAAAACATGAATCGGCGCAACAGACCAGAAGGCTGGAGAGAAAGGAGAATGCAGAGGGCGCGGACTTACAACCCATGAAAACCCAATAAAAACCAGGATGTAGTAGACCCTTTTTGAGTTGAAGAACTAGAGAAGTTTGAAGGCCCAACAACCACCAAGTAATGTCGTTTGCATGTCTGTTAAAAGGAAAGAAATGAACAGGAGAGTCCCGAAGACCGGGGTAAAACAAACCCTGAATAGCTTGAGGCCGCTTCACCCAGCTAATGTGGATGCTGAAACCCAAACAGAGGCCCCAAAGACACAGAAGGGGCAGACCTATACAAACAATATAACGCTTCTGAAAGAGAGATTTTAAGAATCTATGACCGGAATTAGATAACGCAATACTGAAACAGAGACAAGAAAATGAGGGAGGGTCCCGAAAACAGGGACGCACTGGGGTTTTTGGAGGAGTAAGAACCGTTAACACCCTCACAAGAATCCGAACAATCCAACAGTAACCCGGCCAGATTTTACTATGAATTATAAGCTCCATGGAAATGAGGATGGAGGTTAATACATACCAAACTGCGGTTGCGAAATTGACAGGGTGGTCGCGCCTCCTATTCGCCTTCCAAGCTCTTGCATGCAGCAAGCTTTGCATGAGCGTTTTGGACGAAGGAGGGCGAAAACATACCTTAATCAAACCTTCCGATCCAGGCGTTGACAGACTATTATGACAGGATCTCTGCATCATTAAACCCGCACAAGTGATCACCTTAACTATTGATGGAGCTTGGCGGTGGATCATCATGGTTATTAACTATCGGGAGGGTGGCGTGCCGTCAACCTGCCACGAACTGTCCTGCTTGCCAACTGTTCACCCCGATCGGGGGGTTGGAGGTCTTTGTTGACAATCAGTTGTAGTGAGTGTAGCTCCACATCCCAGATTGCTTGGTTCAGACGAGCGTCAATGGAACGCTCTATATTTTGACATCCCCAGTTAGCCAAGAAATCTGCTGCGGCATTGCCTTTTCTTTTGATGTGGCTGGGGATTAGATACTGAACCTGCCTCAGCAATTGACTTACCTCTTCAATAAGAGCTGCTGTCCTCCAGCTTTGAGTGATTTTCTCCCAAGGGGTGCCTTGTTGTAGCTTCTGAATAACTCCAGTTACCATGGCTGAATCTCCTTCGACAATAATTCTGTGATAGTTTTCTCTGATAGCTATAAGGATGCCCTACTTTACCGCCATAAGCTCTGCTTCATTGTTTGTGGCATGGCCCAAATCAACTGCATAGAATCGGCAAACTGTTCCTTGGGAATTGCGGAAGATCCCACCTGCTCCAGCTTGACCTGGGTTACCTTTAGATGCTCCATCATAATTGAGTTTAATAAAACCTGGTTGTGGAGGTGACCAGTGTTCCTCAATAGTATGTTCAGGGGGTTTATATTTCCATAATCCTTTATAAAGCATCTGAGGTTTTAGATTGAGTTGTTGTAAAATACAGGCTTCTATTCCCACCGCTTGCCAATCCTCATCTGACCAGCTTTCTACAAGGATTGTTTCACGGATGTTTTTAATAGTACGATGCCAAATGTGCTGCAGAGGTTGGGCTGTATCTTGGAAGATACGCTGGTTCATTTATTTCGAGATGTTCCAGAGGAGGAAGCCTAATGAAAGTGTCCATGCTCTATTAATGACTTGACAGTGATATCGTCCTTTCCTCCAGTTGCTGATCGTGTCAACAATGCTAGCATTATTTTTGTCCGTTTGGCGAAACAGAAGCTCCAAGTCTCTCCAGATCGGTTGTACCAACGGACAAGTATTGAGTAGATGTTCAGTAGTTTCATTATCTGCATGGCAGAGCGCACAATAAGACAGTCCTATCATACCCCTTTTCTGAAGGTTCTCCCAAGTGAGGATCCTACGATGGCTTAAGAGCCACAGGAAATATTCTACTTTAGGCTAGTGTTTTAGTGCCCAAATCTTTTTCCACAGCGGCTGAGCAATTTGGTGAAGTTGTTGGGAGTGGATGTAGTATCCCTCTTTAATTGTAAACTGTCCTTTTGTTGTGTATCCCCATCTCAATATATCTGGCCCTGCAACTCGTCTGAGTTTCCTTGTTTTCAGTTCTTTGGTGAAATTGTCCCATTGTTGTGTAGGTGGGGCTGCCTCCCATCCACTTTTATCTTTCCACTTCCTCCAGACATCATTATTATTTGGACACCAGTAATGCTGTACTAAACGATGAGTTGGTGTGTTTGTGTATAAGAAGATTTCCCCCAAATCTAAGCGAGTGAACAGTTTTTCTCTCTGTTGCCATGAATCCTCCCAGAAAAGGGCTGTACTTCCTTCTCTTATCTCCCAAAAGCTGTGCAGTCTGATTAAATGCCTATTTGTAGTAGCCAAATTCCAAATTAAAGAGCCTTTTGGGACTATGTCTATCTTCAATCTGCCAGAGACTGTGCGTGGCATAGCATATTTTGTTTGCCAGATGTTCTTCCATAGATCCGACCCTCCCATTAGCCATCGCCACCATAACTTAGCTCCAAGTACATTATTCAAAATGAAAGGATCTCTAAGGCTTAGCCCTCCCGCTGTCTTTAGTTGAAGTAGTTTATCCCACGATACCAGGGCCCATTTCCTTTTGTCTTGAGCTCCCTGCCAAAGAAATCTGTTAAACATGGATACCAATGCAGAGCAAATACCTTTCGGGCATGCTCTGCCTGAAAGTTGGTATATTGGTAACGCTTGAAGGATCGATTTCAGCATAATTAGGCGCCCAGGTGCATTCAGGGCTCTAAATGCCCAATTCTGGATTCTTTTCTCCACTCTTGTAAGAATGTCTTGCCAATCTGCTTGTCTAATAGGGCCTGAATCTAGATACATTCCCAAATATTTCATAGGAAGAGATCCCTTACGGAATCGTAAGGTTCTTGTTAAGAAGTTTTGGATTTCAACATTACAATTAAAGAAATAAACATTCGATTTGTCATTATTGATTTCAGTACCTGAGGCATCCTTGAAGATTTCCAGGATGCTGAGGATCACTTTGCATTCTTTCAACGTTGCCATGCAGAAGAGCAGGATATCATCTACGAATTGCTGATGGGTTAGAGGCAGCTGAGGTCCCCACAGTTTTAGCCCCTGAATCTTCCTTTCAGCTAAATGTGCTTTAATTATTCTTCCCAAACCTTCTGCTGCAATTATAAACAAGAATGGAGATAGGGGGTCTCCTTGCCTTAGGCCTCTGGTTATGTTGAAAGGAGCAGAGGGACTTCCGTTCAGCAGAATTGAAAAATGTGGCGTAGCTATAAAAGACTTGACCCATTGAAGCCATCTATCATCAAATCCAAAAGCACGCATCACTTTGATAAGATACTGCCAACTGATTCTATCATATGCCTTAGACAAATCCAGTTTTATTAACAATCCTTTCTGTTTGTCTTTTGTGAGAGAATGTATGGCTTCCTGAGCGACCACTATTCCGTCCATAATTTGCCTACCTTTCACAAAGCCTGTCTGTTCTGGAGAAATTATAGTAGGAAGCAGAGGTTTTAAGCGATTGACCATGACTGTGGAGAGAATTTTATAAATTACATTACACAGTACTATCGGTCTAAAACCCACTGGAGTGTCTGCATCTTTGCTCTTAGGAATGAGCGTAATAAAAGTAGCATTCAAGGCTGGGTAAACATTCTTGTTCCTTCAGGATTATTCAACCACCTCGTGAATATCAGGCCCCATAAAAGGCCAGGCTGCTTTGAAGAATTCACTTGTAAAGCCGTCTGGTCCCGGAGCTTTGTTCTTGGGAAGATGCAGGACAACCTCTTCAACCTCCTGAAGAGTGACTTCTCGTAGCAAGGCCAAATTATGCTCTCTTGTAATCAGCTGGGGAATGTGCTGAGTTATTTTTTGTATATCAGTAAGCCTGTTCGGGATAGGCTCCATGAGGAGGTCTTTAAAGTGAGTCGTTAGTTCCTGCTCCATTTCTTCATGCTTAAATAGACGTTCCCCATTTGTTGCTTTAAGTGAGAATATTCTATTGTGCTGGCGGTGTTGCAGCATAGCTTTATGAAAAAATTTAGTGTTACGGTCCCCTTCTTTCAGCCAGTTGATCCGAGATTTTTGTTTCCATAGAATCTCTTCTTGTTTCCTTCTCTCTTCCTGCTCACTGACGATCCGTCCTTCCTCCAGAGCCAAGTCCTCTGTATAGCCATGCAGGATGATTGATTGTTGAATTTCTTTCATTTTCTCTTTAAGGCGGATTTGGTTTTGATGTATATTCCCAAATTCTTCACTGTTCCAGCGTTTTATTTCTGATTTTAATTGTTTCAATCTTAGCTGAAAGGAATGCATTTTGTTGTGTCCCCTGACTGTAATTGAATGCCACCAGTTTTTGACTTTTTCCATAAAGGCAGGATCTCTTAACCAAAACAACTCAAAACGGAAAGGGCGGTTCGGGCGTTTTGCTTTGACATCTATCTCCAGTCTAATCGGCCAGTGATCAGAACCTATAGTTGGGAGAATAGTAGCTTCATAGTAGATATCCATTGTCACTAGATCTTCTGAAGCTACAAATCAGTCTAGTCTGGAAGCAACCTGATGTCGCTCTCCCCTGCGATTATTCCAGGTATACTACCCATTAACTGTGGGTATGTCAACTAAACATAAATCATGAAGTAGCTCCCGGAAGAGAGCCATTTCCGGGTCTTCCTTCCTTATCCCTCCTTTCTTTTCCGAAAGATTCAATATCATATTGAAATCCCCCCCTAGTAACCAATACCTCTCATGATGCATTGTACTCAAAGTTCTAATACTTTGAAGAAAATCTGATCTCTCTCCTGGAATCGGAGGTCCATACACTGCTGAAATTAAAATTCTGGTCTCAGAGCCTATCTGCCGAAAGATAGCTGATAAAATTCGGGGGCATCCTATCCATCCTTCCGCACTGACCTCTGCTTCATTCCATAAGACAGCAATGCCTCCAGAGGTGCCCGTCGAGTCGATTGCCATGACTTCATACTGTAATTTCAGGGATTGCATTATTAACTGCAGTTTTTGTCCCGAAACTTTAGTTTCTTGTAATAACATAACCTGAGGTTTCTCTGCTTGCAATTTCTCTTTCAGATGTCTCTGTTTGCCCTTGCTGTTAAGACCTCTGATATTCCAGGAGAGTACTTTCATTATAAATTCTTGGGTAGTTGTTGGAATACCGTTGTTAACGGTATTATCTTGCCCGTGTTGATCAGCATTTCTCCAACTAACTGTATTGATTCTTGCAATGTTGGTCTTCCTCTCTTTTTTGCTGGCTTTGGAGGGGGAGGCGCCTTTTTCCCTGGTGGTTGTGTTTGGGATTCCTTCTTAGCCTGTTCTGAAAGGTAATGTTCAAAATTTTCCTTATACAAGTTTTTTTCCTCCACTGGTATGAAGCGATCATCCAGATTCCGCCATTCAAACAAAAGGCGCTTCAGTAGCTTCTCTTCTGCAGATAGGTCCTCTTTAGATTGTTCGACCTCCATCGGGGTGAGTTCTTGCACCGGGGTTTCTTCAGATGCTTCCGCTTCTGTTCCTGCTTTTCGCTTCGAAGATTGATTTTTCTGTATGGTCATCTTTTGATCAGCCCGCTGTTCCTCCATTGTAATTTCTTGGACTACCAGATCTCCTTCTTCCTGTAAGACCGCATATTTGTTCTCCGTTGATACCGAGCCAGGGGGGTTTTGCTTGGATGATTGCCCTGGTCGAGGATTTGGTGGACGCGTTTGGCGTTTTTTATTGGAGATCATTACAAACCCTTCATCATCTCGGCCAGTTAATTGCTCAGGGTTATTAACATTGGAAGGTTGTTGCAGAGGGCCATTTAAAGGGCAAGATTTGTACAAATGGCCATATTCATGGCAACGTCTACAACGAAATGGGATATGTTCATAATCTAGAAGCTGTTGCCAGACTTTACCTGTGTATTCTAACTCGATCATTTCTGGTAAGGGTTCAGATATATTCATATAAACACAAATTCTTGCAAAGGATGTATATCGGCCACGTGCTGTGGCCTCAGCGATTTTTACAAAAGAACCTAAAGAATTTCCTATTCCTTCCAAAATTTCTGGGTCCCAAAAATCCATGGGAAGCCCAAAGAGCCACACCCAGACAGGGGCAGCCAGAAATTGCTCCTGTTCAGGGTTATAACATTCCTCCCATTGTCTGAGGAAAAGCCCTGCATTGCTATAAAAATAGGGCCCTCCTTCAAAAATGCGTTCTTTATCCTGTAAATTTGAAAAAATAACTGTAAAAAAACCTTTTGCCCCTAGTTTCAGATCAATGTGACCTTTGGGCTGCCATTTTGATTGAATCCATTTCATTAAATCCTTTTCATAGGGCCAAATACCAATGAACTTACAGATTAGAGCATGGTTCTTCATATATCCACGGTACTCGTCCAATTTCTTCTCCGGGATGACAAATCTTGGTTTTTTAACCGCTCTTGGTAAACAATTTCCTTTCATCTTCGCTTGCCATGCTGCTCCCAGTACTGGGGCTATCTGTGGTTGTGTCGAATCTGCATGAGATGTGTCGCCGCTCACTATGTTACGGTAGGAGGGGGCTGTCCCTCCTCCCGATGAGGTCGCCATGCTGAGGCCAGTCGGCAGTGACTGCCTGTGTACGCTCTTACCAATTCAGTGGAAGCTTTTTCGGCTTCAAACCCTACTACTCTGCATTCGCCTCTTCAAACCCTACTACTCTGTGTATCACTAGCTCGTTTAAATTATATTAAATTTATTTATTTTTAAATGTAAATTGTTTTTATCAATAAAATTATGAATATTTTTTAGATAAAAGAAAATCGTTATATATATGTAATTATAAATTAACATCTATTTTACCTACCTTTTTTGTCAATATCTTTTTTCTATGGAAATTTGTAAGATTGCTTTATCGCTCTTGGTACAATCTCTTATAATTCCTAAAGAGTGGCACAAGATGTTTATCTATTGGAAACACAAATTCCCCGGTCCAAAGAATATTGTTAGGGGGACAAATCCCTCTTGTGGACAAGAGCGATCTCCCTAGATTCCTAAAGGAAAACTAGAAACAAACAAACGATTGAATAGCTCTTTCCCTAAGCTAACTTTGTTTAAATCATTAAAACAAGGGAAGGAGAGTGGTGCTTTTACCTATTTGTGAAATGCTTGATGGAGATCCCTAATCCGTCCCGATGTAGCTCCTCAATGCTTTGATAAGACCTGCAATCAGAGACATAAAAGAGATCAAAGGCATATGCAATATAATGATTCAAAACAAGCTTAATCTAATGATCAAGGAGTTTAGAAATTGAAATTATCTTAACGAATACTTAAAGAAACATAAGCCATCATCATTTCAATAAGACAATTCAATGAGAAAAATTATTCATTTATATTAATTCAAAGATAAAAGAAGAGCCTTACAACCATGCCTTGATGTCATGAGGTTCTTCCCAAATGCCTCAAATCCTTTCATTGCATGATAAGCTTCCCAATCCAGATTTGCCAGCATAAGACTACCTTTTGTGAACTCCCCTAACCCTCTAGCCTCTACTCAATTTATAGGACAAATAGAGGAGGTTCCACATCCACAAAAGAGGGATGAGATCTATTAATAGTGGGATTAGGGTTCCTTGATCAAAGGGAAATAACTCCATGTTCTGAGGGGTTTGGCTCGAATAGATATGACCAAGAAGCTTCTAGTTGGGATATATTCTCCCAGCAAGGCTTCTAGAACTTATTTTTTATTTTTACTTTTCATTGAGTCATGTGCGCAGTTTGTAATGAAAGACAGAGCGTAGTTCTGTGCAGGTTTCAATGGAAGAAATTGTTCATGCGCAGAAATTGACTAGGAAAAGTGTGCAGGTCATGCTAAACAGGTTAGAAGACCATGTTACCTAAAATTCATGATTTATTCAAGGATTTTAGATGTTTGACTTGCAAGGGAGTGCATTGAAACATGTTTATGGATGGCGAGAGATCCATTTTAACTATCGAAGTGTTAATAGTGATAAAATAATGGGTAACAAATAAAAATTTCCTTTTAATGCATTGTTGGATGGCGGTTCCTAAATATCTTTGTTAGTTGCTAGTCGATTTGGCTCTGTCGAAACCAAACGATCTTCCAGAGAAAAAAGGTTGTTCTCCTGAATATATTGCGATCGAAAGATGATGCTTCTTTTTGAGGTAATATCCTCAGGGGGATTTTGATGAATAAGATTTGAACGATTTGAAGACCTCATGAAAAAGAGTGGCTCAAGATTTCTATTTCTAACTCCCAGAGTTATCGATTCAAAATATCATATTGTCCCTCCTTATTTAAATATTTGTAAATTTATTTATTTTTAAATGTAAATTGTTTTTATCAATAAAATTATGAATATTTTTTAGATAAAAGAAAATCGTTATATATATGTAATTATAAATTAACATCTATTTTACCTACCTTTTTTGTCAATATCTTTTTTCTATGGAAATTTGTAAGATTGCTTTATCGCTCTTGGTACAATCTCTTATAATTCCTAAAGAGTGGCACAAGATGTTTATCTATTGGAAACACAAATTCCCCGGTCCAAAGAATATTGTTAGGGGGACAAATCCCTCTTGTGGACAAGAGCGATCTCCCTAGATTCCTAAAGGAAAACTAGAAACAAACAAACGATTGAATAGCTCTTTCCCTAAGCTAACTTTGTTTAAATCATTAAAACAAGGGAAGGAGAGTGGTGCTTTTACCTATTTGTGAAATGCTTGATGGAGATCCCTAATCCGTCCCGATGTAGCTCCTCAATGCTTTGATAAGACCTGCAATCAGAGACATAAAAGAGATCAAAGGCATATGCAATATAATGATTCAAAACAAGCTTAATCTAATGATCAAGGAGTTTAGAAATTGAAATTATCTTAACGAATACTTAAAGAAACATAAGCCATCATCATTTCAATAAGACAATTCAATGAGAAAAATTATTCATTTATATTAATTCAAAGATAAAAGAAGAGCCTTACAACCATGCCTTGATGTCATGAGGTTCTTCCCAAATGCCTCAAATCCTTTCATTGCATGATAAGCTTCCCAATCCAGATTTGCCAGCATAAGACTACCTTTTGTGAACTCCCCTAACCCTCTAGCCTCTACTCAATTTATAGGACAAATAGAGGAGGTTCCACATCCACAAAAGAGGGATGAGATCTATTAATAGTGGGATTAGGGTTCCTTGATCAAAGGGAAATAACTCCATGTTCTGAGGGGTTTGGCTCGAATAGATATGACCAAGAAGCTTCTAGTTGGGATATATTCTCCCAGCAAGGCTTCTAGAACTTATTTTTTATTTTTACTTTTCATTGAGTCATGTGCGCAGTTTGTAATGAAAGACAGAGCGTAGTTCTGTGCAGGTTTCAATGGAAGAAATTGTTCATGCGCAGAAATTGACTAGGAAAAGTGTGCAGGTCATGCTAAACAGGTTAGAAGACCATGTTACCTAAAATTCATGATTTATTCAAGGATTTTAGATGTTTGACTTGCAAGGGAGTGCATTGAAACATGTTTATGGATGGCGAGAGATCCATTTTAACTGTCAAGTGTTATGGTGATAAAATAACGAGTAACAAATAAAAATTCCCTTTTAATGTTTGTTGGATGGAGGTTCCTAAATATCTTTGTTGGTCGATTTGGCTCTGTCGAAACCAAACGATCTTCCAAGAAAAAGGTTGTTCTCCTAAATCTATTGCAATCAAAGGAATGATGCTTCTTTTTGAGGTAATATCCTCCAGGGGTTTTGATGAATAAGATTCAAATGATTTGAAAACTCATGAAAAAGAGTGGCTCAAGATTTCTATTTCTAACTCCCAAGCTATCAGTTCAAAATATCATATTGTCCCTCCTTATTGTATTAGGCTGACTGGGGAGGCCTTTGAAGATTGGAAAATAAATATTGGATAGGTTCAACTCTATTTTGATGGTGCTTTGAAAGGTAACCCCAGGGAGGCTGGAACGGGAGGGGTGGTTTTAAACCTCAAATAAAAGTTTGAAATAAAGTTCGCCTGGGTCTCGGGAAAGCCACGAACAATCAAGTTAAAAATCTCTCTCTATGGAAAGGCTTGAAGAGCAACATCTCCAAGGGCCTCAGGAATCTGATCATTGTTGGTCATTCAATGGTGGTTATCCAAAAATGTATGAGACTTTCCAGAAACCTCTCCATTATACATAAGGATAGTGTATCTTCTTAGAAAAATAGAAGAATTAAAAATCTACCATGTTAAAAGAGCTAATAATCAATTGGAAGATGTTCAAGCCAATATTGGAGTGGAATTAGTGCGAGGATCCTTGTTTATAAACCATCATAGTGATATATGTCATATCCCTTAAATAATTCATTTATCGTAATCCTTTTGGATTACAGCTGGAGTACGAGACTTAATAAGGAAATGCAGGCAATTAAGTATCATAGAATATCGGGGATTTGATGGAGAGCCTCAGGAGAGGGAAATATTAGATGGAATTTAAAGCACAGGTGGGCACACAGTAGAAAGGTGGCCATCACTCATGACAAGTGGGAAATCTTCCCTTGGTTATTCATTTTCTTAATAAATAAGAGATCGGGCGATTGTGGGCATTGTACCATCGCGGTTTGCGTCAAGTAGAAATCAGCGACGATGGAAAGGGAGGAAAGTGGTTTAGCAATGTTGCAGAAATGAAATGCATTTATGTTTGACAAGATGGGAAGGAACGTTGGAAAGAATAAAACACTTAGTTATAGTTGTTTTTGAAGCAGATCAATCATTGAATTTATATTGTGCAGGGGAGGATAGCAAGGAAAATGGCTTCTGCGATTAATGGAAGCAGAAATGACACTGAGGAGACTCGGCGCAACGGGAGTCTAGGGGAAATTGTTGACAACTTTTGCAAGAAGGTTGTCAAAGAAATTTTCAAGGAGATTAATGAAAATATGGTTGTTGTGTTTGCTCAATTATATGGCCTCGGGAAGGACATGGAGGTGATCCAAAAATCAATGGAACATCTGAATATTGGTGTAATGAATTTGAGACATAAAGTGGATAATATCGAATTGCAGGTGGAGACGATCATTGTCAGCGTTTTAAAGGAGGTCTTCAGGATTTGTGATGGCTCTGCTCCTTCAGCAGAGGGAAACATTGGCACTGCGAACTGGATCTTGGTGAAGGTTGGAGTGAGGAAGCAGGTATGCATGTTGAAGAGGCACATGAAGAACATGATCCTGGAAGTCGTGGGTAGCAGTTGATTTTTATTATCATAATTTTATGTTTTTTCGAATAATAATGTATTGTAGAGTCTTTTGGAAGATATATAGTCTGAAAGATGTAAAGAGTATATATATGAATAAGATAGGTAACAATATGGTTTATTTTCTTGTATATCTGCACAATTCTAAGACTACGCTCTCCACGATTGTAAGGGACCTCACTGATTTCCAGCTTTATTAATGAAAATTGCTACCTGTTTCATTGAAAAAAAAATTAACATCTATTTTACCATATAAAATAAAATAATGATTCGATATTTAAATTTGATTAATAAACACATAAAATTTTAATATTTACAATATAACAAGATTCTTAACCATGAATATTCACCCCATTTTGTCATGGATATTATTAACTTCCAAATAGGTTTTATTACAATACCATGGGCCAATATCATGGCTTATCAATACCACATACCCAAAAACTATAATTCATTTAAAAAGAAAAAAATATAAATATTTTATTTCAATTTAATTTTATAATGTTTTTTAAATTAAAACTTAATACTTACAATAAACATACACCATAATAAGATTCTTAACAATAGATCTTATTTTTATTTTTTTAAATATCAGAAATTTTTTTACTCTATTTTCATTTTTTAAATATTTCAAAATCTACTATTTAAACCAACTTAGATCCATTTTAATTCTGAATCTACTAAATGCGAAGAGGTATAAAATCTTTTGAGATACAAACTTTTTTTAAAATGAAAAGAGATTTGATCTCTCACCCTAATAGATAGATGTAAACTGATTTAAATAATAAATTTTGAAATATTTTAAAGAATAAAAATAAAATACAATTTTTAGAGATATTTAAAAAAATAAAATAAGAACCAATTTAACTATTTGATTTTAGTTTTTACCAATTTTGAAATATTTAAAAATTTGTAATCTAAATTTCTTTTAAATATATTTTTCTTTCAAAATACTATAAATTTTACACTTAAAATTAAACTCATATATATATATATAATTTCCTAAATTGTTTTCAACATGGTTTTTGTCTCCCAATACCTTTCAGTGCCACTACTTCCCCAATGCATTCCGCGCCCCTTCTAAAACAGCTATTCATAAGAAGAAGCATTGGATATAATTTCCTCAAATTATTTTCAACATGGTTTTTGTCTCCCAATTCCTTTCAGTGCCACTACTTCCCCAATGCATTCCGTGCTCCTTCTAAAGCAGGTATTCATAAGAAGAAGCATTGGATTGAGCCTAGATAATAGATGCTTGTACTGCAAATAAGGATACCCATGAGGACAATTAATTTAAGAGAGTATAAGGATATCAGAATTATGTTTATTCAACCTTTGCTGGTGTGTTTATGCCTAGTGTAAAGATAGTGTAATGGCTACGCAATGGCTATTCAAGCTTCGCTTATGTGTTTAGCAATCCAACCTGTTGTTGTTTGTGTAGTTTACGTGTTGCCATGGGTTACTGGGAAGAAATTAAACAAGTAATTTATGGTTGTGTGGTTCATTCTGCGTATGTTCTCTCGTGGATTTATTGGTTATATTATATTAAAATTGTTGCCTGGTATGTTCTAAATAGAAATATAAGTGCTCCCGTTCAGTTATATTTCCTGCTCATGATTGTAGATATTTCGAGTTAATGAGTCATGGGGTTTCTACGTAGTTGCTCAGTGTTACCATGGAATTTTCATTGCGCTATCATGATATTATTATTTTTATTTCTTCTGCAATCATATTTCAGTTTTAGGATTAGATATATTTGTCCCACTATGATGTAATGATTCATTTATAATTGTTTACATATTTTTGTCTATTTAGATGAAAGAAATTAGTCTCTCTCACATCATAACAATGTTCATCGTGTTACTATGCTCATCTTAACAATATTCATCATGTTAGTATGCTCATCTTAAGCAAGAATTTAAACGTGGCAATCGTTAATAAGTATGGTATGGTTAATGACTCATTTATAGTTGTCTAAGTTTCTTGTCATTTCATGTTAATATATTATATTGTTAACATTGTTACTATGCTTATCTTAACAATATTCATCATGTTATTATGTCATTTCATGTTAATATATTATATTGTTAACATTGTTATTATGCTCATCTTAACAATATTCATCATGTTATTATGTCATTTCATGTTAATATATTATATTGTTAATATTGTTATTATGCTCATCTTAACAATATTCATCATGTTATCATGCTCATCTTAAATCATATATTGGCAATGGTTAATATGTAATGGTATTATGGTATGGTTAATGACTCATTTATAGTTGTCTAAGTTTCTTGTCATTTCATGTTAATATATTATATTGTTATAGTTAGTATATATCCTTATTATATTTTCATGATAATTTTTTAATTGTCCTTGATCTTGCCACATGCTTGGTCTTTTTCCTCTTTGATTCATTGCCATATCCAATGGTAGCTTCGCATATGAGTATCTCACTGGTAAATCCCCTATGCCACTTGAAAATAAGCTTTGCAGATCAATACACCAAGTGGAACCTTGATTGTGACAATGGTTTAATTCAACCATAATGCGAGGCTTGAACATTAATATAGGCTCCCCGATTGAAAATGTGTGTGCTAGAGAACAAGCTTTGAAAATCATAAGTATTATACTCATTATGCTTTGGATATCTACTATGTATTCGCCTAAAGCAATTCAATTTGGCTCCATTTATATGTCAAAAGCAACGTCCCATACATCTAGCTAAAGCCCCTGCCATTAAAGCTGAGATAGACAAATTGTACCAAGTAGAGTTTATATACCCCATAAAATACATCTCTTGGGTCTTTAACCCCATTCTGGTCACCAAGAAACAAGGAATGATTTGCTTCTAGACTAACTTTTATAATTGAATCACGCATATCCCAAAGAAAATCGTTCATTGACAACATCATCAATGAATGCACCAGGCATGAAGTCCTCTCTTTCATTAACTCCAATATTATTATGATTTTTAGCCCCTGCCTCTCTAAGTCCTATAGCATTTGCCTTGCGGTCAAGGTGCATTAACTATGCATTATTTTGCTGTGTTTTTGCAATTTTAAAAACAAAGTTTCATAAAAATGATTAATATTTCTATTTTTGCATAAATTCAAAAACAATTTTCAAATTTTCAGTAACTATTATTTCTAATTTTTGATTGACTGAGAAATATCAAATTTGACATAATTCCCTTGGTGGAGGACATTTTATTTTCTGTATTTGTTAATGCCTAACAATTCATTTTAAAATTAAAATAAAAGTAATTTTGTGAGTGGCCATTGCATTGGTGAGTGCTCTGACACTGACATTGTTAAGTTAGCGCTCTATTCAATTGATCCAGATTGGATCATTATATTTTTTTTCATCCATGTCGATGCATTTGGAGTGGAAAAAGTGGAGGAATTAGCTCACGGGACCATTTTTACTAGTGAGACCCAGTTTGGCAAAACAAGGTTTCAAACCTTCTGGGAGATTTTTGTGCCATCAAACGACGTTTTTTGGGGGTAAAAATTTATTGATTTATTGCAGCACCATTTTATGTCATTATACACATAGAGATATTTCCAACGATGCAAGAAGCATGTCAATCAGAGTCTATATGTAAACGTTATGCTACTGAGAAGTTGACCTTCTTGTTTTCACTTCTATAGTTCGAGAGGATGTTGCGTTAACCCCCATTATTCATGGAAAAGGGGATAGCCACGTGATTATGATGTAAAATAATCTAGAATATTACATATTGCAACTCTAGTTAAGATTTGATGTAATCAAACTTAACCACTAGTAGGCTATCGGGTTGTGTTATAATTGGGCCAATAGGAGGAAGAGGAATTTCATTCTTTCGAGAGCATTTTGTTCCATAGTTGAGCAAAGATAGTCAAGAGAGATGGGAGGTAGAGTACACATATAGGATATGTTCATTGTAGCAACCCATGGACCACAAGCATTACTTATTTGTACCTGCAACCATATTTCCAGATAGAGAAAAAGAGTGAAGTAGCCTCAGCTTCAAGCTGGGTTTTCTCCTGAAAGGGTTTCCGAGAGAGAATATCGTGTATCTTATGTGTGTGTGTGTGAGCTTATTTTTTCGTTCTCTACTTTTCTGCATAATTTCCATTCACATGCATGCACTAACTATAGCTAAATATACAAATCTAGAATTTTAATAAAACTGTAATAGTGTAAAATTTTAGTATTTTAATATATTATTAAAAAATATGTTGTGACGAACTGTCCAGTGGAATATCCATGACATTTTATGGATTATCAATAATGCTAGAATTTATTCAATTGCAAGTTATTTTCATAGGCTTTGGGGGGTGTGGGGGGTTGAACGAATCTCCGATTAATATTATTATGTCTCCTTGGGTGGAGATTTTAATGTGTGGAGGACAAAGTCTGCGGGGGAAACGAAGGTCCTTTGCATAGATGGGGGTGCTTTTAAATTGACATTATTTTGTTACTTCTCTTATTTGTTTTAGAATTAAAATAAAAGTAATTTTGTGAGTGGTCATTCCTTTGGTGAGTGCTCTGACATTGACATTTCTTTGGTTAATGATGCGAAAATTGATGTGTTTGCAGGTTCTTTGCATAGGCCTTGGGAGGGGGCGATGAACAAATATCTAATTAATATTATTATGTTTCCTTATGCAGAGATTTTAATGTGCATGGGGAGGAGTATGTGTAGGAGAAAAGGGGTCATTTTATTATTTCTCTACTCAATCGTGTCAGAATTGATGTGGTTGCAAGTGCTCTGCATAAGGTGGGGAGAGGGGGTGCACTAGTGCTGACATTTTTTTGAATTAATATTATTATGTTTCCATGTGTGGAGAATTTACTGTGGGGAGGACGAAGTATGCGCGAGAGAGCAGAGTGTGTGCAGGGGAGAGATTGTGATTAGATTTCAAGTTTTCATTATGTGGACCTCCATGCTCAGCATAATCTGGTAAAAAAAACATGCCTAACTACACAAAAATAACCATCATAATAAATGAAACAGGTCATATTGCACGTGCACTAAATCCAAAAGAGTTAAAACACATTATAATTAAAATATCCTTCTGCACATCCTTCATTCCACACAAAATCACAACTCTATGCAATTGCTTTTCCACATAGCTACATCGATAAAAATTGTAAATGGAAAGCAGTTTAAAATTAATTATGTTTCTAGCTTTATAGTTATAAAGGAGGTTTTTAGTGTTATAAAATTGGCCAAAATTGTCAAAAAAAAATATGTTACCCACATCCGTTTCTGGTAATGGAGGTTTTGGCGGAGCTTTTAATAGAAATTGAACACAACTAAAAAGAATGGGAGGTCGGAGGTTATTACGGATGTTTTTCCAGCAGTGCTCTTATCAGGTTTGAACGCAACGGTGCGTATCGGTAGACAGCGCACCGGGGCGGTCTAAGGAGAATGCAATGGGCCATTAAAGAAAACAACATCATCGGGCCTAGTGTTGGTGATACAATGGACGAGGCCGTTCTAATTGGTCTTGGGATTTGAGCGGTGCCCATAGGTCGTATAAGCGCACCGATGCGTGTATCTTTATGAGGCACCAATGCTCCGTATCGCAGAAAGGAAACAATATTTATAATTGGTATCGGTATTCGTGTGGTGCACATCACATCTACAAATGCACTGGTGCTTATAGATACATAAATTCCCTGGTGTGCAGTATCACACAAACGCATCGATATTTATAACTCAAATCGATATTAGTGCGGTGCCCATAGAATCATAAACACACCGGTACGTATAGACACATAAATGCACTGGGTTTCATTTTCTTTTTTTAGAAACATCCACTTCTGAAAGTCCAATTATTGTGATTATTTTGAATTCATTATTCATCAAAATTCGACACATATTATAACAATATTCATATTAATTACATTTTTATTAATGCATTTGAATGTGTTGTTGGATTAATTTGTTATATCATATCATAATTATTGTGGTTTTTAAAAATTCATTATTCATCAAAAGTCGACACATATATATAATCTTATAACAATATTCATATGAGTTAAATTTTTATTATTGCATTTGAGAACAACAATGGAGAACACAATAGAATAAATTAAAAGAAATATTATATATATATATATATATATATATATATATATATATATATCTGTGTGTGTGTGTGTGTGTATGTATGTATGAATAAGACAATCTTTATCATACAAAATTGGACACTTATTCGTATCCCTTTGTCTTTCAATTGGGACACTATGTCCGTTACATTAAACAAAATGTCTGATTTCACAGTCATATTTAAAAAAATAAAACTCCTTGCTTTGATATCCAAATTACATAGTGATCATCATTCTTCACTTCAACTATTGTCACTACCAAAGCTACTTCCATGACTTGGGCTATTTTCAGGAATGTTGTGTTCACGGCGTTGATTGTTTTCTTCTTCTTCATTTTCCATCTACAAACATAAAAATAAAGTGAAATGAGTGTATATACATTGGTGAGAATAATGAAAATTCCAATATTAAATAATATACATCAATGTAAATCGAAAATAAAAATGATGTACCATAGCAACAATTGACTCATAAACTATACACATTATTTCAAAACCATGTACCATGCCATCTTTCAAAATTTCATGTGTTGGCATTGTTCCATACTTTGTTTCCTGCAAGTTTTATACCCCATAACAAATCATATATTTAATATAAAAGATGTTTTTTTCTATTAATTATAGACAGAGCTAATTAAAACAAGATCGATAGATGCTTACAAATTCCACAATTAAATTCTGATATGCCAACATATACTCACAACCCATATTTAACCCAATTTCAATCAATTCATCTGATGATTCTTCTTTGCATTTTAGCACCTGTTTGAAGACATTCAATGATGATTTTTGTAAAACAACTAAAAAAATACAAAAATGAAATCTAGTTAAGTTGTTATAAGGAAGTAAAAATTACTGACAAACTTAGAGATCAACCATTTTCTTCCTTTTCGTCTTGTTTTATGTGCTGAATGGGTTCCATTTTCCTTTCTTTTCTGCAAGAAAATTCTTGAAAATTAATATTTAATGCTAAGTTGTTTATTTATTGTACCTAATGATCGAAAAATTCAATGATTACATATTACATTTGAAGCACATTATTCTATTCGTTCGACTAGATCCCTCAAACATTTGTAAAAGTTTTTCCCCCTTTCATTAACTTCCAGCACCACTCTAGATGAGCTAAGGAGCAATTCATTTTCATTTTCATGTTCTATTTTTTTCTTTTCTTAGAACAAAATTCCTTTTCTGAGTTGTTGGTCTTTGTATAACATTAAACAGATGTGAATTAGTAGAGTGTTTGACACATGTTATCTCATAATTTTAAGTATATTATTAATGATAATTAAGAAAAGAAAGTCATATTGGATCGATAGTATTGTTTCATTTACCTGTCATCTTTTTGCAATTTTTCCATTAAAATTTTATGCTCTTCTGGTCGTAGATAAAAAATAATCATATCGAGCTTCGTCATTTTGTGGCTCTGCATGATACACAGTAAACAATACATATTAGCTAAAGTTACATATAGTTCAAAAATAATATTTTTTATAAAGAATTTACAAAGAACTTGGCTTTTTTGCTTTTCTTGATGTGTTAACAATATTTTTGTTAGTTGATATCTTGTCAGTAATTTATTTATCAATATGAAACCTATATCATATCACTCATTCATATATTTATAAATAAATTCTCAACTTTTCAGTTAGAAAATAAATCTCAAGACACAGGTGTGCCTTTCATGAACTCCGCATTGCTGCTAGTGCGTGGATATATTAACAATGCACCACCAAATAGTATAACACGTCGTACGGTGTGTTTAGTATTATAAATGCACCACAAAAATAGTGTAATAAACCTAGCGGTGAATGGGGTATTATAAACGCACCACAAAAAAGATGTAATACACCGTACAATGCTTTCCTATTTAAAGAAAGCACCGATGCCCTATTTCAGATTTGGCGCACAAATTTAAAAAAAATGTTTTCAATTTTTTATGACACAGAACTTGCGCGGTGCACTGTAATAATACAGAGCACCAGTGCAGTGGAGTACACAGGGTGCAACGATAAAGAAAAATCCATTTTTTCAAAAATTCACGCAATTGCTGAATGGATTGGGATCTGATTATGCAAGTCGTCCCATGGGTTGGACGTCGATCTAAAATGATAAACCCTAATTATGAAATCACAGAAACAGGGAGAAGAATGGGAAAAAACAAACAAATAAAGGGTTCAGGGTAAAAATGGATAAAACTGCAGGAAAAAGTAAAAAACTACAGAAAAAAGTAAAACAAAGAATTAAATTTAATCATGAAATGGTTTAAAATTCTATGATAAAGGACTTGAATCACCAGAGTTTTGGTGTTTGATTGTTTGAATACTTCTATTGGAACGTATTTCACCATCCATAGTGCCCTCGTGCTCTCTTGCCCCAAGTTTGTCTCCTGCAAAAATCTGACTGAAATGTTTTAGCAAAAATAGTGAAATAATGAAAAGTCTTTAGTATTTAAAGAATTATTTTATCAAATTAGATTTTTGAAAATATTTTGCAGCCCATTTTTCAAATTGACATTTTTTTTTTAACTTAAACAAAATAGAGTTGCGTTTTTTTATTTGTGTTTATTCGTTTCCGGTGTGCGTTAATGTGACACACCGGTGCGTTTTATTAATACTATGCACTGGGGCCTGTTAGTATAATAAGCACACCGAGCTTTTTAAAGTTTTTTTTTTTTTTGTATGTAAGATCATAAAAAATAATGATAATTATAAAGTACATGAAATTATTTTCATTATTTCTAAACGTTATATATGTTAGATCATAATAAAATAATGATAATTATAAAGTACATGAATTTATTTTAATTATTTTCTAAACTTTATGTTACAAAAATTCGTATTATTCTAGATTTGTTATTTTATAATTATTTGCAAATTTACAAATTTAAATATTTTAATAAAATCATTTCACATTAATACAGTTAAAATTTTCCCATTAATAGAATTAAAATTTTACAAATTAAAATTTTACATACAATAACATTAATTAAAATTACAATTACAATTACAATTAAAATTACAATTACAATTTTACATTAATTTCACATACATGAATTACGATTAGAATTACAATTACAATTACAATTTTACATACAATTACATTTACAATTTTACATATAATTACATTTACAATTACAATTACAATTTTACAAATATTTTACAGACAATTCAATTAAAATTACAGTTACAAATCCAATTACATTTACAATTTTAAATCAAATTACATTTACAATTACAATTACAATTTTACAAATATTTTACATACAATTCAATTAAAATTACAATTACAAATACAATTACAATTTCTGAAATTTACATAAAATTAGAATTACAATTACAGTTTTACAATTTTTCATATATACAATTACAATCATTTCACAATAAATTAAATATTACAATTACAATTAAAATGTTCCATTAATAAATATTTTACATACAATTACACTTTAAATTACAATTAGTACAAATACAAATACAATTTTACAATTTTACATAGAATTAAAATTAAAATTAAAATTACATTCACGACATAATATTTAATAAATATCATGGTCATTTAATAATATTAAATTAATTAATAAACATCATCACAATGATGATAACCATCGTACAAACATCATATTCGACTAATAAACACATTCAATTAACATCAAATTAACATTATATATTAACATCATCACAACACAAACATCAAATATACATCTCAATAAAATGTCAAATAACTCATGCGCCTATCACATATACACATCTATCTGAAAGCTAAATATTAAATGAACATATCTAACATGACTAACAATATGCGCCACATCATGATGATCATCAAGATGAAAATTAAGTACAACTGCAACATGAACATAAAATACATGGACCATATCTATATCTATATCTATATCTATATCTATATCTATATCTATATCTATATATAATTGAATAATGTTAAAAATATACAACTATAATATAAATCATGTCATGGATGAAGTGCTAGTGGTAGTATAAAAACATAAATAACATTAGTAGAAGTGGATGTGGCCTGCTCAGTAACGCTGGGTGCAGTTTCGACAGTTGATGGTCAGCTAGCCCGCTCATGATCATGATGATCACTAGTACTGATGGATGCATCCGATGGTGGCAGTACAACATGATCAATATGAGGCACAGTAGTACTAGAGGCAACTTACTTAGTCAATAGTACTACTGCAGCCTCGGCGATCGATGGTCCAGCCTGCTCATGATGATCATGACTAGTACTCATGGTAGATGCTGCTGCTGACTAGACGTGGCCGATGGTCCAGCCTCATCTCCATGATGACTAGTGTTAGATGTTGGCAGTGGAGCTTCATGCTGATCATCAGGCGCACCGCGAGGTAAACGATCACGAGATGCATCTGAGTGGCTTCTGGCAGACTATCCATCACATGCCGTAGCTCGACTATGCCTATAGCTATAAACAATCCTCCTCAATTGCGTAACAGTTGTCGTAGCTCCTATGACATGCCACATCAGGCCATAGATGTCACGAGTCATGCCTCTCCACATCCGTATCAATCTATCATCACCCTATATCTCTATGTAATGAGTGGGCCTGATGCCCGCATCTGAAATAAATCCACAGAGTTGGCTGCCCAACTCCATCCTATATCTAGTCTCTGGTTGACCATGCCTAGCAAAAGGTGATACCGGTCAACCATGAGGTGCATGAGGATCAGTACATCTCTCTTCTGCGCCACCGGCCTCATCCTGATCTGGCGCATCAGCCATATCTTAATCGTAATCATCAAGATCGACACCTCGATCATGTGGTGGATCTGGCATGTCATCGCCATCAAAATACCCAATGTCTGTAAAATATATACAAGTACACAACAATAATTTGACAATTTCATTACATAATTTAATAAAAACAAGTTAAAGAACATGTTAGAATAAATATAAATAAAACCGTAATATTACCTCTATCATTTGGTGGCTCATCAGGAGTGAAGAGGATGTTGGTACACCCTTGCCAATCTAGTCCAGCATAAGGACATGGGACCATAATGAAGGGATGTAGCCCGCCAATGCTTGCTAGTAAGTCCAGGGAATCATGTGATATCCTTGCTGGAAACATAGTGTGTCCCCTCTTGGGCATCATATGCCCCCACATGCACATCTGGGCCTACAACATCAGCCTATGAGGCTGTCGATCAAAACTAGGTCTCATCTCTGGAAACCTCTCAAAAAATAAACAAAATAGCTCTGAAGCAAAAGGGAAGTTGACCCTCCCTTGTGCATGAGCATGACATCTATCTAAGGCCATACAAAACTGTTGCAAAAAAATGGAAGACCACTTGACAAGTCATGGTTGCTGTACTAAATAATCAACATAATATAAAAGCGAGCAACTAATGTGTTGCTCGTCATTGGTGTTGTGCGAAATGATCGAAGCGATAATAGAGAGGCACTGCATGTCCTATCTACTAAAAGAACCTATACGTAACTGACCTCCAGGTACCTAAAACTATGAAGGAGACGGTACATGTGCTCCAATGTATCTCTGGGAGTAAACTAATTGACTCCATGCTACACAACCAGGTGCCATGTCTGGGAATGAGGGAAAATCCACCCCTCTCCTCGATAGTCCTGTAATAAAATAAATGTCCTCCTCAGTGGGTGTGTACCACTGGTCAGGACCAACCTAAAAATCCTGTCAGTGGGCATTCCACCTTTCGATAAGATGTCTCAAAAGCACACTATGGGCCTTTAGGCCAGAAATAGCCTCCTCATAGAACTTGAGGAGGCCTACCTGCTTAAGGATCTCCTGGGTATTTGAAATAATAGGGCGAGGGCATCCATCTCTCTCCCTCTCTCTCGCCTCCCATTGGTGAATCATGTCATAATTTTCTACTTGTTGTTGTTGTTGTTGCTCCTTTTCTCTCTGAATCATTTCCATATTAAATATATTTTTTTTATTAAAACATAAAAAGTATTTATAAATATACATATATAATTTTTTTTGAAAAAAAAACATAGATACAAGTCGGTGCTCCATAAAAACAGTGACGCACCGGTGCCGGTGCATTCTAATATTTTAGCGCACTGTCCACGGGGCCGCTAATGAAACCGACCACACCGGCTTCACTGCCGATGTCTATTTTTCAAGCATCGTGGATTGTATATAATTCAAAATAGCGGTGCGCTGACTGAAATATATGCCCTGGCACATATAGTCGTGTCAGCACATCGACTTCATGACAATGACATAGTTGACAGTGCAGTCTTTTACCCAGCCACACCGTTGACCCTCTTGGAATGAAAAATGCGGTGTGCTAACATAAACTGGGATGGAAAATACAGTCAACACACCGCACTGTGATTTCTAGGGTCAAACGGTGCGCCTAGATAAATGCGCACACCACCTTTTTCTTTTTTATTTTTAATTTAAAAAATTTCGGGGCACCTGCCAGCACGGTGGCACATCTGGGAATGAGGGAAAATCCACCCCTCTCCTTGATAGTCCTGTAATAAAATAAATTTCCTCCTCAGTGGGTGTGTATCATTGGTCAGGAGAAACCTGAAAAGCCTGTGGGTGGGCATTCCACCTGTCGTTAAGATGTCTTAAAAGCACACTATGGGCCTTTAGGTCAGAAATAGCCTCCTCATAGAACTTAAGGAGGCCTACCTGCTTAAGGATCTCCTGGGTATTTGCAGTAATAGGGTGAGGGCATCCATCTCTCTCTCTCTCTCTCACCTCCCATTGGTGAATCATGTCATACTGTTCTACTTGTTGTTCTTGTTGTTGCTCCTGTTCTCTCTGAATCATTTCCATATTAAGTAAATTTTTTTTATTAAACTAGAAATGTATTTATAAATTTACATATATAATTTTTTTTGAAAAAAAAAATACATAAAAGTTGGTGCTCTATAAAAACAGTCATGCACCAGTGTCGGTGTGTTCTAATATTTTAGCACACTGTCCTCGGGGCCGCTAATGAAACCGATCACACAGGCTTCGGTGCTGATGTCTATTTTTCAAGCACTGCAGACGGTATATAATTCAGAATAGATGTGTTCTAACTGAAATATATGCCCCG
Source organism: Pinus albicaulis (assembly GCA_034641835.2). Taxonomy (NCBI): domain Eukaryota; kingdom Viridiplantae; phylum Streptophyta; class Pinopsida; order Pinales; family Pinaceae; genus Pinus; species Pinus albicaulis. The sequence continues at coordinate 42,637 of JAXQQM020069734.1, forward strand.
ACGCGTATAGTCATGTCAGCGCACCGACTTCATGACAATGATATAGTTGATGTTTGAGATCTTTTGCACAGGCCTTTTAGGTCAGCCTCTCGGGAAATGCAAAATGTCGTGCGTGATAACTCTCTGGGCATCCAGTCTTATCACACACTACTAAAAAAAGCAAAAGTGAGGTAAATGCTTGTGACGGACAAGGTCATCACGATGTCATATGGTGGTGGTGTACCTTAAAAAACCATCACTGTAAGTGTATATAGTGATGGTCCTTTATGGTCCGTCACCAAAGACATTTTCAATGACACTTTTGGTGAGGGTGGTTAAAGGCCCATCACTAATTCTCTCTTTGGTGACACTTCTAGTGACGAACTTTTAATGACCCTCACCAATGCTCTTTTTGTTACTTTTGGTGACGGTCAAAAAATGTCTGTCATCATTGATCATTAAAAAACCGTCACTGTAAGTGTATATAGTGATGGTTCTTTATGGTCCGTCACCAAAGACATTTTCAATGACACTTTTGGTGAGGGTCGTTAAAGGCCCATCACTAATTCTCTCTTTGGTGACACTTCTAGTGGTGAACTTTTAATGACCCTCACCAATGCTCTTTTTGTTACTTTTGGTGATGGTCAAAAAATGCCCGTCATCATTGATCATTCCAATGATTTTTTGATGACGTTATGTGCCTATTAATATTTTTTTGTCAAAAGATAATGATTTAATACAATTATTATGGAGTATTTTTTATAATATGTCCAAGGCCATAGTGGTTAGGGTCAGTCAATTTTTGTAGAAGTAATTAGTGTGTATCATTTCCCTCAAGTAATGACTAGATGAATAGAGATTTCCTATGAGTCAACACATGATTCATATCTATTAAGTTTATTATCTAGCAAATTCCCTTTAGATAAAGTTTCACTATTGTGTGTAGGAAGTATATTATTTAATACATAATCAAGCTTTGACAATTCTATTAATGAGAAAGACCTAACAATCCTCAACAATCTGGGCACACCTTAAATTAATGCTTTGGCACACACTAACATTTCTTAGCACCCCACATGTCTTGGAACATCTTTGTACCTAGAACATACCGTGATGACACTGACGCCCACGCACATGGTGGCATGCGCTAGCACAACATGGAACTCTCCTAGCATGTGTTGGCATACTACATATAGTCCCTAGCATGCCCTAGAACACCTTGGTTGAATGCATTAACATACATTAGCACTTGGTACACAATGCCACTTGGCATGTATTGGGACCTATTATTAGTGTGCCTAGCATGCCCCTTTTCAAAAAGATAAAGTCCTGACTTATTAACCCTCTTAATATTGGTTCTTCCTTTTGTTGCCTTGACACATATTGACATACCCTGGCAGCCTGCGCTACAATATCCTTAGCACCTAGCATGTATTGGCATATCTTGGCACTATTAATTGGCACATGATATAATTAGCACACCCTGGAACTCCCAAGCACACTTAGGGAATTCTTGACATGCCTTGATATTCCCTAGCATGCCTTACCAATTCTTAGCATACCTTGTCACTCACTCCTTGGCATGACAACTAACACTCATTAACACTAGTCTCTGGCACACGTTCCTCATATTCATTAGCTTCCATGAATTTTTACCTAGTGCTCCCTTAATGTTTTTTCCTAGTATTCCTTAACACTCATCAACATGCATTATCACTCTCTAGCACACCTTTGCACTCTTCAACATTCCCTTCCACTTAATAACATGCATAACACTAGTCCCTGACACATATTGGCACTTGGCACGTGTTGGCGCTTGGAAAGTATTAGCATGTATGTAATATGTTGAGATGCCTTAGTATGATTTGGCATGGTTTAATGCACCCACACTAGTTATATTTTCTACATGGTATCAGAGCAGGAATTTTTTGGACGATGAGTTTGCAGAGAATATCTGAAGATTTTGGTGTAAAATTTTCAAAAACAAATAGAATATTTGGAATCCTTGTGAAAATCTACCCAAATGGAAAAAAAAAAAAACGGTCGAATCAGAGCTCAGATGAGGGAGATATCATCGATTTAAAATCAATTCTTTTTAAAAACTTTTTGTAACGTCGGGACAATTACATTATGCGTGATTCAAGAACCTATATGTACTTGAGGTACCAGATACATGCAAAGCTTTGAAGATAAAGGCAGAAGTTAGAGACTTGGTGGTTTAGAGGGAGCATAAATTACCTCTCAACATGCATTCTCATGAGAAGCAGTCTCAGAAGGTTGTGGAGTAGCTGCCACAATTGGAGAAGTAGAGAGGAGACCGAGTGGAAGCATCCACTCAAGCAGAGACCACCATGAGGGGGAAATTTTGAGCCGGATAGGAAGAGGGAGCAACCATACCCTGAGGTGTAAGGTGGGGTGATGTGTAGACATAATCCCAAGATAAGAAATTTGGGCAAGGTCCATTGAGATGGCGTGTCTCATGGATCGAACCTGGCTACGAGGAGCCCACAGTACAACAATAGTAGGAAGGATCAATTAGATTGATGTAGTCAGATGTCAACAAGACAGAAATCAGAGTGACAGATGTCAAATACTGGAGCACAAATCAAAGTTAGCAACAGTTCAAAGGGCACGGATGTAGATGTCAGTAGCAGCACAGAGAATCCACTACTAGACAGGTGCAGTAGCTAGCAGCAGCCAGAAGACTCTGATGACAGATGCATTATACTGATTCAGTTGTTCGGAGGCTATTCAGTTTCAGGATTTGCAGGTGCAAACAACACTAGAGAAGTGTAGCATGCAGAACATTCCAAAGGTACTGGATGGGGATTGATTGAATTCCTTTCTTGTTGAGAGGGAGTGTTGAAATTTGCAACAAGAAACAGTGAAATTGGCAAATATAAAGGACAAAAAAAAATGCACCCACACCGGTGAGGAATTTTGATGTACCAGGAGTGAGGAATGTGAGGCGTCTAATTTATTTTTCCCTTAAATAAATTGGACATTAAGTTGTAATTTCGTCTCATAACAACTTGTGTCAGTTAACTAAGTCATGATGATTGAGTTAGCTCAAGAAATTCGATTGAAGGTGATCGAGGTGGATATTTTTGGCCACCCGCCTATTCCACTTGGGCCCTCGCCATTGTCTCTTTCAGTTTTTCAGTTTCCTTAATTATAGCACAATTTACTATTTTTGTCAATTTTTCAGGTCCTGAACTTCCAGAGCCGTTTTGAGGCCCCAAACAACATTTTTTGGGCATGAAAGGTTTGGAAATTTCATATAAATTGCATTATATGTTGTAGTCCTCGGAGAGATCTTTCTAACGAGGTATCATGTGCGTCAAACGAAGATCATATGACCAAGTTACAACCCCGGGAATTTGGCTGCCCAACTAACCCCAATGGGGCCCATAAAATCTTGGTGTTACATCTCCTCGGGTTAGGGTTTTGGTTGTTTGGGGTTTCATCTTATTTTTAAATGATAAAAAGACCCTTCATCCTTATTGTAACACAGTTCAAAGGAACATAACTATCAGTTGTATTTATAGAAAATTTCCCATGTGCAATTATAAATTCATTGGGATGCCATGATGGATTGCGCAATCAAGGAAGGTTGATTTAATTTCTTAATTAATATGGAGATAATTCCATAGGAATTGTGTGAGCAAGGCAGGCTAAAGGAAGACTGAGAATTGGCTAAGTATTAGACGAATTTTGCCTAGATCAGCAGGAGATAATTGGCAGAGTGTTGGAGAATCTCAAGAGAGATTAAGCATTGTATTGTTTCATGATTCCTTGACTTAATACAAAATAGAGATAGATGTGTTTTGAGTAGTTGCTTTCCCCAGATACATCTTTTGTTGTGCGATTGATAATTTCTTTCTCTTACTTATATGTGATTGTGCGATCGTGTTTGTAGGAAGGATTCAATATCTTGTTTTAGTACATTACAAGATCAGATTGAATCCCGTTGGTTAGATTTTATACATGAAATAGAAGAGAGGATTGATACGATCTTGTCTTGTGGTGGTTATAAAGATAAACACAAATGGAGGATGGCTTGCACTGTAATTTAGAGCCAAAAAAAAAGTAGACGCAGGCATAATATTGACTGAGCTAACCCTAGTTTGAGGGTTGACATTGAGATCTGAAGTTCACGTCAAGATTCAGTCAAAGAAATGCCCAAAATCTATGGATCCATGTGAGCTAGGTTGAGTCTCTTATGGAGGCAAGAGTCGTGGTTTTTTCTATGGGTGGATAGGGTTTGTTCTATAACAATTAGAAGTACATAAGTATAGTGCCCTAGTTACCTAGCATGTTTAGTTCATAAGGTATGCCCTTAAGACTGTGAAAAAATTGCGTAGAAGAAGAGCAGTTGTGACCCTTAAAGCGAGGCTTATTTCTAAAATATAGACCGCAGATCTGGAAGATGGCTTGCAGATTCAGTATGTGTGGAGATAGCAGATCCAAAGGAGGGTGGAACCTGAGCAGAAGATTGAGCATGTAGAAGAAATGTGCCATGTGAAGAATGGATTGACATGTTGAGGAGTTGATTTGGTGGACTATCCATGGATTTTTAGACAGATATCTGAAGCAACCTATAAAAAATTAGTCAATGGACTATTAGTGGTTGATTTGTGACCCTAGTTTAGTCATCTACAGATTGTTAGAAGGATGATAAGAGGAGCAGTTCAGATTTATTCATAGATTGGACAACAAAGATCAAATTGTCGATACACAAGAACAATGATTTTGAGAGGACTCAAACCATTGTTATGTGAAAGATTTGAAGAGCCCTAGATGAAGAAAATATTGTGAGCCCTAGATCAGTAAAAATAATTGACTATGGTTGGGCAGATTGATGCTAGTCCAAGTATAGTTGGAGGGTTGTTAGGCGACTATCAAAGAAGAACCCTAACTCTTGTACTTGTGAAGGACAACAAGATTGGTAGAAGGGCAGGTGTATAGGGCCTAAGGATGTGCATAATTTGAAGAACTAAAGTAGCAGTCAAGTGGGCCAACCAACTAGCCCTATTTCACTATATTGTGGAGGATCAATTCAGTGAGAAGAAGGGCAACCTCCATAGCCCTAGACTTCTCATCTTGGAGCCATATTATGGAAAAAGTGGGCATACCAAAGAGTTGTTCAAAAATGGAGTTGTGAACAACTTGTTACCACTCAAACTAGTAGTGGACCTAAAAGGGGTTCCTAAGAGGGAAACAACTAGGACAAAGGAAACGGTGGAGGCTTAGCCCATTGTCACCACAGCTAAGGCTCCTTGCTCTTCACGAAATTTCGCCGATGGGAGGAGTCTTGGTAGTTTAGGAAGTCACTCATATATTATAGGTCAATGAATAGGTGGGAAGTGACCCTAGAATCCCTTTCCCTAAGATAGCATGTAGAGTGGGACATGCTTGCATTTTAAGCAAGGGACCTGATCTTCTAGGGAGAGAGGAGGGCCGAGATTGAAGGGTTGAGGGAGAAGAATAAGACTTATAAAGAAAGTTACCAATCCCTAAAATCCTTTGGGAACTTGGATTCCCAAATGGTCCTCGATGAAAGGCCTTTGACACCAAATGGGACCACATGGGGCCAAGTGGACCCAACCTAGGCTCGGGGATGGAATTTAGCAACCAATGATGTTCCTATCTTTGACAATGTGAGGGGAAAGGATTAGGCAATATTTTTTACTTCGATGGGTCAAATTGATCCTACTAGGCTCTAGCCTTGGGAACACCTATGCAAAAATTGATCCTAGAGCTAGGGCTTGAGGTATTTGAAGATTCCATCGTCGGAATTGGCCCAAATTACGAGGAGAGTGAAGGCACCCACCAATTTCGGTGCCTTTAGGAGATCAAAGTTTTCCTCTGGCTATATTCTTGGGAAATTGATGCCCTAGGTGACCTGATGGGGCTAGACCTAGGGAAAAATGGAAAAAATGTGAAAAAGGGGGGGGGGGGTGGGGGAAATCATCACCCTTTTTGAGGTACTAGTGAATAATTCACTTGGGGATATGGAGTCAGGGGTGATAATGAACAATAATTCAGTTTCTTGATCATGGAGGCCCAGAAAGTCAACTTCGTCCAATGTTAGAGGAAAACGAAAAGTGACCTTCAAGCATTTATACTTCATACAAGTGGTGAAAATTTATTGAGATAAAATTATTTCTAAGATATTTCATTCATCGAACAATGGCCCATACATTAAATAAGATAAATAGACACATAATTTCACATTTCCATCATGCAGCAATTAACCCTAGTTATAGTGAAATTCAATAGTATGCAACAACAACAAGAATAGCGTTAAATTTTCACTCACAATGTTAGAGAGTATATCCAACTAGCTTCACATTTGCAAAAGCAAATCTCCAAGATAAAAATAGCCCAAATCCATACATCAAAATGCATCCATCATCCAAAATAGTCCTCCAAGGAAAAATGTGAAGTTCTCTAAAGATAGAGAGATCCCAAATCAAGTGATGATACAAATGAATCCAATTAACTCCGAGAGATCCCAAATCAAGTGATGATACAAATGAATCCAACTAACTCCTATTTATACATTAATTAGGAGTTTATCGAATTAGCTTATGGGCCTACATTAGCCCCTAAACATAAAATATTATGCAAGTAACCCTAAATTTTGGTGGCAATCCCACCAAACTATCTCATACATAGAATAATAAGCCTCATAAGAGGTCAAATGATGTCTTAGGGCCTTCTAGCTGGAGGCATACTGGGGTCCATGAGTGACATAATGATGCATGGGGCCCATCAAAAGTGTTGGACAAGGGGGTGGCCCCTTGTTCTCCAAACATTAAACTTGTGGTGCTCTCGTTAAACTTGTGGACTGAAAGGGTTGTGTGTGGCCACCATCAACAAGTAGGTCAAGTGTTGTCTTGTTCATGATAGATTGGTTGTCAAAGGATTAACACCAATCCCTAGTTTTATTCCTTGTGTCAGTGTGATTGTAAAGGGTCACGATCCATGGTACAAGAGCTTTAGCCTGTTGTATTGTAGTTGTAATATAATGAAGAAGGGTTTGCACACTAACACTCCCTGACATGCTCTGGCACTCTAGCATACCTTGGAATTTCCTAACATGTAACCTTGCTACTCCCTCCTTATCACACCTGAAACTCATGACACTCCCGTTCAGACACTCTTATTCATTCATTACCAGGCATTTTGAACTAGTTCTCCCTTGTGTTTCCATGGCACTCCCTAGAACGCATTGACACGCCCTAGCATTTGGCACATCCTAGCATGTCGCCCTAGCACTCTAGCATTCCTTGGCACTAACTTACATACCTTTAAACTCCCTCCTTAGCACACCTATAACTCGTTGATACTCCCTGTCACACACTCTTATTCATTCATTTCCATGCATTTGACACTAGTGCTCCCTTGTTTTTCCTTGGCACTCCCAAACAATCCGCCCTGGCATGCATTGGCAGACCCTGGCACCTGGCACATCTTGGCACATTTCCCTGGCCTCTAGCATGCCTTAACACTGCCTAGCATGCCTTGACGTCACTCCCTCCTTAGCACACCTGAAACTCACTGACACTTCCTGTCACAAACTCTTATTCATTCATTTTTAAATATAGTTTTATCTATTATGTTATGATGAATTGTCTAGTGGAATATCCATGATAGTTTACGAATCACCCCAACATATATCCTTTATGCAAGTCATATGATGATATTTCTTCACACTTATTTATCTCTAGTTGTCCCAACACAGTGCAGGTCATCACCACCACCCTTGCAAAATTGAACATGATAGGCTCGTGGTCCTATCTAAGCTTGGAAGAAAAATTCAAAACTTAGTTAGACAACATGATGGAAGATTATTATTATTAAGGTTTCCCATGCTTTCTAATCAATAATATCTCGTGGGATTGGAACAACAACACATTTTGTTCACGATAAATATCCATGATAGTTTACGAATCACCCTAGCATATATCCTTTATGCAAGTCATATGATGATATTTCTTCACGCTTATTTATATCTTGTCCCGACACAGTGCAGGTCATCACCACCACCCTTGCAAAATTGAACATGATAGGCCTGTGGTCCTATCTAAGCTTGGAAGAAAATTTCAAAACTTAGTTACACAACATCATGGAAGATTATTAAAAGGGTTTTCCATGCATTCTAATCAACAATATTTGGTGGGATTGGAATAGCAACATATTTGTTCACAAGAAATATCAATGATAGTTTATGAATCACCCCAACATCTATCCTTTATGCAAGTCATATGATGATATTTCTTCACACTTATTTATCTCTTGTCCCAACACAATGCAGGTCATCACCACCACCCTTGCAAAATTGAACATGATGGGCTCATGGTCCTATCTAAGCTTGGAAAAAAATTTCAAAACTTAGTTACACAACATCATGGAAGATTATTAAAAAGGTTTCCCATGCATTCTAATCAACAATATCTAGTGGGATTGGAACAACAACACATTTTGTTCACGAAAAATATCCATGATAGTTTACGAATCAACCCAACATCTATCTTTTAGGCAAGTCATTTGATGATATTTCTTCACACTTATTTATCTCCTCTCCCAACACAGTGCAGGTCATGATCACCACCACCCTTGCAAAATTGAACATGATAGGCTCGTGGTCCTATCTAAAACTTGGAAGAAAAATTCAAAACTTAGTTACTCAATATCATGGAAGATTATTATAAAGGTTTCCCATGCATTCTAATCAGCCATATCTGGTGGGATTGGAACAACAACACATTTTGTTCACAAGAAATTCTAACAAAGATCACAATTGAATTGATAAAAAATAGTGTTTAGAAGACAAGATTCATCCTAAACCACAAAAATAATGGATTTTGGTAATTTCTCCACTCCCTCTTGGATGCCCTTGTGACTTCTTTGATGGTGTTGCACAAGTTATCCCACCTAGCTGCAAACTGGGCGTGGTACTCTTCCTCTCCCAGTCTTATAGCGAGAAAGTAAGGTATACCCAAAGTTAAGGCTCCAACAACTGAGTTGATTCCATTTCTCTTTGTACACTTCTGGAAATTACATCCATAAAAAGAGTAAAATCCCGATAGATCATGGGGGATTAAAAAATCATGATCAACTGGGTCAATAATTCATGATAAAAAACATCTACCTACATCCCATCCTATAGGATATCATAGATCCCCCCAACTATTTGGACTAGCTATCTTTCATACACATTCTCCAGGAACTAAACACCACAACACACAAGCTTTCAAAAGAATCTCTCAAACTTCCCATCGATACATTTGTGATACTAGATTCCATCGATAGTATGGAGTATGACCAAATGATTATTCATGTCTAAGCTCGAAAAGCAACCCAATGTAGATTGATGCATGCACATTCCAATCATGACAATCAATTTCTACATCTTCTCAAAAGAGAAAACAAGTAAATTTTTTCTTTGTTCACTTTACAACATAAACACCAATTTCACCCACAATGTTAAGATAAGTTGAATGATATGACCGAAAAGGTGGGAGGAGTATTTTGTGGTGTATTGAACAGGACTAGGGGACACACATGTAGCATGGATTGGTAGAAGTGGGATGTCCAAGCATGATTTAATAAGATCTATAATCCACACATTAGAGAATGAGAAGGGGGGATTAAGACCTAATTTCATAAGGGCTAGGGGGCCTGGAGGGAAGTTAACAAGAGGAATTGAAAGAGGAACCCCCGATAGTGGTGATAAGGGGATTAGGGGCCCCATTATAACAACGAATAAGCCATTAACCCATAACCACTAAATTCCCTATCCCTTAACCCCGAAGCCATAATATCTTAACCCTACACTCATAACTCATAAGCCATCAACCCCTTGATGCATTAAACCTTAAGCCATTAACTCCTAACGTAGAATATATGAACCCCCTAAGCACTAACCCCTTATTCTCTTAACTCATGACCCTTAAACCTTAATCCATAACCCCTAAACCCCTAAACACCTTAAAACCCAACCCCTTAACCCCTAACACCTAAATCCCTTAATTATTAAGCCCTTAACCCCTAAATCCCTTTCCCCCCAAGCCCTTGGCCCATAACTTTTAACCCTTGAAGCCCTTCACCACTTAGTATCCAAGGAAAAAAACAACACATCAAACCAACAAAATAACCTCTTAGGAGAATCCTTCACCTCTAACTAAGAATATTGGTACCATTTGAATTTTAGAGAACTAGGTGTTGGTCTCGAGGGTGTGTGTTTGTGGGTAATGCCCTTATTAATATGTATACCAAATGTAGAACAACTGGATAATTTTCAAAACCTCAATAAGAATTGCTCACAATATCTACACTTCATGTTGACATGGAGCTTGTAGTGCTCTCCCACATAAGGAGTTGGCAATGAATAGATCACAAACAATGACGCAACCTCTTCAACCCTAATGCACAAGGAGCTAACCCTTGATACAAATATTTTGTTTGCTAAAAAAACACAATTGTGTCAATGTAGAATACTATAAACAAGAGAAAATAAAATGATATTATCCACATCAATGCTTGAAATAGCCTCACGTTTGCCATGAGTGGTGAGCCAAGGGGTGAATGTAGGGCACTATTAAAGTTACATCATGTTTAAATTTCTTTTACATCACGAGATTGTTCTCCATTAGGGTTGATGCATCATCACAAGGGAGAATAACACCTTTTTGTGGGGGAGCGATTAAAGTTGTAACATGATCAAGTGACATACACCTCCAATGTAAATGACATCATTATATGTCTGTGTCAAGTTGTTAAAGAGATTATTTATAAACAATAAATTTAGTACTTGAACTTCATCTTTTCATGGCCTTGACACTAAGGTGGATTTGTACTGGGAACACTTCATGCAAATAAGAGGGGACCTTATTTTTAAACCCTCATACACACTAGAGCACTAGATGTTGCCCTTCAGATCCCCCTTGGTGGTTTCAAAGTGGGTTTACATTAGTGTCTAGTTGAAACTAATGACATCAAGATATTCCTCTTCTTAATAACATATTCTAGCTTTGCCATATACACAACATTGAGTTAGAGGATCACCTCATATGTAGATGCTCCATTTATTATGGATTCAAGGGATGTTCTATTTTCTTTTATCAAGATTTAGATGGTCGTTATCTACTTTCTTTCAATACATGTCTAACTATTTTTATGAGGGAGGTCCTTGGATTTATATCTTTATATAAGACCTTATGTGGCCTTCCCCTTTTGAACTTTTCCAAGGGGGTCACCTCCTTCCATGTTGCCTTGCCTACTTAGGGCCAAAATTGACAAGGCAATATTCAAACTTCTTCAACTATCAAATTGGTGGGGCCTCATACCTCTTATTGAACCCCTTCATGAGACATTATTTCTCCAAAGAGACTGTTGAGGATTTCCCATTGCAAATCACAGGTTGGATGTCATAGGACCTGTTACCCCACTTTATATATGAGTTTTTAGAGGATAATTTTAAATTTTGATTGACATATCAACCCTTGTGATTCTTGTGACATTAATAATTTTCCAATTAAGATATACGAATGACTGTATAATTGGTTTGACGACACCTTACCTTGGCCATCTAGGACACTAGGTGTAGGAAGATATTGCTTTAGCGATCACTTTAACTTGATATATATGATCCATGTATATATCTCTAATATGTATTATTTTTATTGTGGTCACTTAAAAACTCTATTCTAACTCTTAAATGTTTTAGCCATAATTCCTATGCTAAATTATTTCATAGTATTTTATAATTTTACTCATAAAAATATGTCATCTTAATAATTTAAATATATAATAGTGATTTAAGTAATTACTACACATCCTATTTTATTATACCCTTATTTCCCTTGGTCAAATTTTAATTGCATAATTTCATAGCATATTCATTCATTTTAATTACGATGTCCCGCCCTATGATTCCCGCCGGTAGGAAATCAATTATTTAATTCATAAAACTATGTAAACTACTCTGTTTCAATTTTATCACCTTGCTTTCAGGTCGGGTTTTTGATCTATCAGTTGCGCAAGTTCATTGAACGAGCTTCAAGCTCTTTTTCTGCACAAGCTTAACCCAACTCGACCCTGACATCAAATGACAAGAAAAATAATGTATGATGAATCACTTGGCCAAGGTAGACACATGGTCATGATATGGTGGCCCAATGTTGATGATGCTCTCGTAATCACCCATCCGGAATTATTTTTGAAGGCTCAATTCTTCTAGTCCGAGAATGTTTTTAGTGCAAGGCTAACACAGACTTGAAATGTGTTCTATCTTTCGTTTAATTAAAAAAAAACAAGAGAAGAATTGTCCAACAGTAGAACACTAAATCGAGAGGGTTTCCGTACAGACTCCGATACACAACATAAATTCCAGGTTTTAAGCACAATATATGTTCTAGGTTTATACCCACCGTGGTTTGCACCATGGTTTGCATTCGTCAAGCCACCATAGATGACCGCTCGCAATGCGTACATGCACCGATGTGTTCCACGTGAGAATTACCAGTATGAAGTATTACTTCTACCACATCCGTCATGGCCGCAACTTTTGCATTTGGAACAGGATTACAACAAGAAAATACACAGTGTTCGGCGAAAGGGAGAGGGGAGTTCATTTAATGCTGGGTGGCCACATAACCTTCCGGCCGTGTCGCGTACACACCCAACCCAAGGCCGCAACGAAGCTCACAGACCGGCAGCCTCGAAGGCAATGCATGAGGTTTTTGGGGTAGAGTATGTTTTCCATGTCCGCAAGAGCAACCGGCGGCGTTTTCTCACCCCGTATACCCAAACACCGGGCTACAAAAATTCACGATATTGAGGCCAAGTACCATGCCGATGGCGAGGATGCCTATGATATGCACAAATGTACCGAGAGCAACCGATGGCAAGCGCATCATCATCATCATCATTCGGGGCGTGCTATGGCGAGACTGTTATTAAGGGAACGAGGCCCGCAACGACAAAAAGAGCAAGGTTCAATCGTATTGGGCAGTTGTTGAGATCCTGCGGCCTTCTCGACCGCTTTTTGTTGTGGTTAGCACATTGAACTCTTTTAAAGTAGATATTTATCTAAACACTATACAATCATATTGTTATTATGCTATTTTTCCCTTTTATTTTACCATATTCTTTCAATTGTTCGTGAGCCGCGTATTTCTTCCGTTGTTGCTACCGGAATTCATTGCCTACTGTGGAAATCGTCGACTCTTTTCTTGTAGATACTTGACTTACAAATGCTCATAGTTTATTCATATTGTGCTATTTTTCTTTTTATCAGAGCATGTTCATTCATTTATTTTCAAAAAATTAAGTATCTCTTGTTGTTTTTGCTACTCTGATTTTCTACTGCTTTCGTTGAAACATATCAAATCCGCAATCCGGTGGGTTCTTGTCCGAAAATCATGCATGCTCTGCTTAGTGAGCTAAGAGCATGTTTTCTTGTCTTATTTTATTTTTTCTTGAAAACAATGGTTCGATTACCAAACAGAGATGTGAGAAAGAATCGCCCCTCTAAATCCAAAAGTTGAGGGAATGCAAACTCGCAAAAGACACTAACTTCGTGTTCAAAATATAGTTTGCTTTTGTTTTGGAGCAATGTCGTATTCTTGCGCTTTTTCAGCTAACTATTGAAGTAACATTTAGCCGTAACTAATGACGTGATATTTAGTTTGAAAGAGTAGTGATTCATGTAGTATTTTTTCTCTGCTAGAATAATCACCATGGACATAGTTCCCATAAACCTAGCGCTTGGATGATATAAAACCAACATTGGAAGGTTTTGCAAAACATTTAGCCAACACAAATTTTCATCTGTTAATTTCTTTTGCTTAAGGTCAAGGTGTTTGATATATGGCAAATGTAGCAAGAGATTATCGTACCATGGTACCAGTATCAGCTTTGATATAGATCCTGGCATGTCGTTTGTTAAAATAAATATGCCTTACAATACAATTGAATTAGGACACAAGAAACACTACAGAATAGCATATTTACACCATACTGTTTCTACCATGAAAAGGTAGCAAAGAAGGTCCTTCGATCACTAGTCAAGATGACCACAAACAAATTTTCTTTAGCATGCACAAATTCCCAGAAATTGGGACGACAGTCATGGATGTTGGCACACAAAGAAAGACTGGAGGCCCGCCCGTTCGTTTCCAACCTGTGAGTTATTTTTTAAAAAGACGACTTAGTGAGTTTCGGGGCCCTAATTGAGGTAGGACGCGTTCGAAGAGCCGCTGACTCGCTATCAGCTCAATCACAAGTTTGAGTTCCAAAATTAACTCGCTCGTATTTAGCCGAGTCGAATTGCTTACAAGGAGGAGGAAGGCACCTTTGTAATTCATTCTTGTATGCACAAGATTGTGTGTGAGAGGTCGAAGAGAGATAAGATAGCTCATGTTAAGAGAAGAGATTGTTTATCATATGTATGCTAGGATTTAGGAGGAACCCAATAATAGGAGCTCAAATCCCATCAGGAAATAGGAGACTTCCGCTAGAATATAGGGGTAGAGAAACAATGTAAGCAAGAGGACCCGAATCAGATTGTGTGCGTGTGGTGTTCAAAAGTTTAAGCAGTAAAACATATGTGTTTTCTAGTAAAATCGTATTGCCTTGTAAGAGATCAATTGCTCAAATTCTCTCAATAAAATCTACGGCTTGTAGATGGTTTTCCTGTGTTGTTTCTCAGAAAAAAACTTGTGTTTTTTTTCGCTATTGTGTCGTTAAAATCGCAGAGAAATTCGTGTCTTGTTGCAATGATTAGTTTCAGATTTGTTCACCACAATAGCCACATCAAGAAAATCTATAGTTGGTAGAGTCTTCTTCCCACGGATAGTGCTTCTTTAGATAATATATCCACTTTCTCATTAAATTATCCATAAATATGAGAGAGATATCCAAAGTTTATATTCTGTCACAGACTGTCTATAACTGCATAAGAACCGTATTCTCCACATGGCTTATGCAATTGGCCCAATCCATATGCAATTTAGAGTCCCCCATCACTTGGATCCTTTGAATACCCTATGTGCACCTTTCAAAATTAATTGCAAGGCATGGAATTCATCTCTATTATTTGTCCCCACCCCATTGTGACTATAAACACATAATGATTTTCGTTTATAAACCAGCTTTCAACCAAAGACCACATTTATCCGGAGTTCTCATCAAGCACCATCAAGAAAATCTTAAGCCTAATTTTTATTGATCTCTCGGAGCCTTTAGAATTCTTTGAGCTTTGCCTTTCGGTGTTTTCAAGACTTCATTGTTACTACTTGTTAGCATTAATACTTTCTCGGGCATATGAGTGTGACATAACTAGGTGGTCCATAGATTTATCATTGTTTTTCACATAATAAATCTTCTGTGCACATGCCAATTTTCGTCATTGGACCAAGTTAGAATTTTTTAACTTTGCTGTGCCCATAGGAATATCTTGGTTTTGAGAGGACCTATGATTTCCAACTGGAAACTCATTAACAATCCTAAAATATGATCCCCATGTGATCTCGTCTCCGTCCAAATTTATTAAACCCGCATCCGCCCATAAACCACCAATGAAAAACCGTCAGATTTCGTGTTAGAGCAAAGGAGTTGTATCCACTCATAGATATCTTATTGCCATGACCTCCATCCCTGCACTTTAATGGGGTCATCCAAGCGGACGTGTATCCGTGTTTCATTCCGTCGTTTCTGTTATGTATGACTTCAATACTTTTGTCCGCGGCTCATGGCAATAGGGGCAATCGTTGTCATTTTGCCCAAATTTACAATGGAGGGAATGTTGATGGCTATTCGCAGATACAAGAGTAACGCACCGCCCGTTGTTCCTCGCTATTGCCATTCGTCTTCCAAGTTGCCCCATGTTGACCAAAATATGATGTGAGTTCTCAAGGAGGTTATAGTAGGTGGGGCGTTCATAAGCGTAGAACAAATATCAGCGTTGTTTTGTATGCAAAAGATAACGGCGAATGGATTCGAAACGCTTGTAGAACGTTCCATGGAAGCAAGCTTCGTTCCCCGGCATGTCCCGCGTATTCACGTCTACAAGACCGCACATCATGAAGCAGCGTCGTCCAACAACCGACGACGTCCGCAGACGCCGCTCCGAATAGTCCAAATTGCCCAATTCCACAGACGCGTAGGAATTCAATGTCCTGCTACGAAACCGTCGCGGTGGCCCGGGCTTGGATGTGGCTGAATCAACGCGGCGCGAATAACATTGTCCCCGCCCATTCTGCATTCATACGTTGTCGAGCATCAATAGCCCTTGTGCCGAGCACCGCTCAGCAGCACTCCCGCCTAGCATTACCGCGAGGAGGAATCAAAAATCGATCATCTATGTACTCTTTCTTCGACACCCCCAATCTTCTCGTGCTCATCCACCATGAGTTCATCGCATGCTCTCGTGTGCAAACTCGAACCCACGCCGCAACGCTAAAGCATTCAAAGCAGTTTTGCCCTAAAACTCGACCCCCCGCGCCTTCCGCAACGCTAAAGCATGTAGTAAAGAAGACATCGCTATCGTCGTCCGCCAATTTTCATATATTGAACACGACAAACATAATCGTGGGTCTGCCGATTTCTTACATGGACGCAATATACACAATAAGTATGCGTCGGGAAGAGAGCTTACCGACAAGGAGACTCATGAAATGCTTGCGTGCAAGTCTATTTCCAAGGGGAAGCTCGTGGCGGTAATATATCGAGCATGTGAGGCAAGAAATAAATAAAATATGAATAAATAAATAAATAAAATAAAATCAAGATAAAATTAAAATAAAAAATAAAATAGATAAAAAAATTTCTTAATTAAAAAATAAAAATAAAGATTAATAAATAAATAAATAAACAAATAAATAAATAAAAATGAAATAAAAAATAAAATTACATAGATTACAATTTAATATTAAATTAAAAAATATTACCGCTTAAAATAAATATAAATATTTACAATTCAAATTACAAACTTTTATCATTTGGTTTACTTCCTTTTAAAATAAAATAAATTATTTTTTATTATTTGGAAACAACCCAATCGTTATTTTACAAACATCAAGTAGGAGCTATACTTTCTATTTAAAGAGGTTACTTGACTTATTTCCTATCTTGTCTTTCATGATGAACTACATGTAAGGTGGTTTACCACCTTAGATAAACTTAAGTATCTATACAAACAACGTATGATAATGGGTTCGCTATCCTATTCGCCTTCGCAAATCAAAATGAGCACACTCAATTCAACCACCCGTACACAACATGAAGGACAGCAGAAAATACGAGAATTTCACATCAAGGTGTCATTGCCTTCTTCATATACAGGATTCATCACCCCGAGGGATACGTGTGCCATTTGAATGGCCAATTTGTGACATGTTGTTAGGTTGCTTTTAGTATACAAAGATATTGTTTGAACGTGAAAAGAATCGAGACATTAATAGCTGTAGGCTTTCCACCTTAGGTGATCATAGCTCTACTTACCATTTATGATTATCTTTTCACTTTGAATTCTTCTCGTTAAATCACGATTCAGCTTTACCCTCATACAGTTAGTAAAAACGATTCACATCCTCCATCCGCGCGTTCCCCTCGCACCCCGGTGCAATTGCTAGTTTATTCTTCCATGGATCCTGCCTCAATTGCTTTTACTTTTGGCCTCTCCTCGACATCGCTCTTTGTTACCTTAAAGTTTGGACTGTGTATGTACACACTTTCTAAATCCTCCCGAATGAAATGTAATTCGATTTTTTAGGGTATATGAAATTGCAATGATTTCTCGAAGCTATTACTCTTCGAAAATGAATCTTAATGAATGTCGTATAAAATCAAGATTTCGATCTTTACTATTTATTGAGGCACCTCTCGTCAAGAAGTGAGAACTGCTCAAAAGTGCCATGCACTTTTCTCCGCGCTCTTCGAAGGAAAGCTTGAAAATGTGTTGTAGTTTCTTTTGCCATGTAATCCCTATCGCTTCTCTAAACCGACATGGTAACGCTATTACATGTTCAAACTTTCAGATCGACATGGTAACACTATTACATGTTCAAAACCCCAAATTTGGAAGGGAAGCCCACTATGAAGTTCTCATTTTTGCCCTTGATTAACAAGCTTATTTACTCAATTACACCAATGAATCATTGCATTTGAAGGTGAGGAGACACATCGATCTTTATATAGGATTGCAGTGGTTTTCATCTTGGATTTGGCCTCCTATATTGGATCCAAGCTCTGCAGGATCATTGGTACCAGAATGAGCGTTAAGAGCCATGGGCCTCATTCATGTAAAACATTGATTGCCACACCATGGGCTTCTTCAACACCACCATTTTCTCGTTCGTGCCTCAATTATTTGAGAGGATGATGCACTTGGACCATGTTGCCCAATCAAGTTACACATTGCACCTATAATTTGCCCAGTAGAAGGTTATTTTCCTAGGGAGACATGGGAGGGCATGTGTCATCTTCTAGCACTCATTGATGGAGCATCGAATTGATTTGATTTGAGCCGCTTCGAGATCCATGAGACCCATTTTGGAGCCCCAAACCCAAAATAGGGGTCCCGCAGATGTTTTGCGCATATGACCCTTCATCATGATTTTTGAGGTTGCCACTTTTTAGCATAAGAGGCTCTACGACGCTCTATTCGGCGTACGAGACATCGAACCTTGTGGGCTTGGAGAGAAACAAAACAATTTTTAAAGCTATCATGTTTGGATTGTAACCATGGGTGTGGGTTACTTAGCACATTGCTACGTTAGAGGGCTGGCTGCAGGAATTTGAATCAACATTTGTATAAATAGTTGAGAGTCGAGACCTATCGTCATCTCATACCATCATACTTGGATTTTTCGTACACCTCATTAGAGATTTCGAGTTCGCAATTTGGAGATGATTTGACAAGCTTATCGATGAATTTGATGTTTGGATCATTTTTGCGATTTCTCATGGAGCCCTCGAATGTCTTGTTAATGGATGGATATATTTCACATTGTCTTGTAAGTGCTCTTTAACGATGTATTTATGATTTTCACTAATGTATAATGCATGGAATATTGTCTCTCGCTAAAATTTTTGTCCTAATTATTGAATATTGTTCTAGAATTGTAATCTTGAGAAATTTTGCATGTGTTATTCATTGATGATGTGAAAAGAATGTTCCTAGTGGATACCGAATATATTTAATTCATGAAACTTCATTAACTTGAATCGAATAGGGTAAATGCTTGAAGGGGTAGTTAGGCTTCCCTTTAGGCCTCCTCGAAGGATGATTTGGTCAAATCAAAGTTCCCATGACTTCAACCTTCCAATGGTTCAGGTGCACCTAGTCTTGCCCCTTGCGATCACTTCCTTAATTTTTTTTTCTCCACAAAATTCCCTTTTCTTTTCTTCGTCCCTAAGGGCAAGGAGGCTCATCTAGGGCTTGTGCGAATTCCAACAGAGGAGGAATTTTTGAGTTTGTCTTCGTTGGATAGAAATCTTTCCTTTTGTGTCTCCTCTAAAGGTGCTCAAGTTTTTGCACCCCCGTAGTGAATTCTCCATAAATTTTGGATGCCCCATATCAACGAGGATACCTAGAGGCTAATCCTTCAACTTAGGGATTCTTTGAAGGCAACTTTTAGTTATTGGTGGCAAATCATTAATCGCTTTTCTCTCTCCTACGTTGACCTCGATGTACACATATCATGTTAAATTTCGAACCCCAGGTCTCGTGTAGTTTATTTTCGAAGGGTTTTTTCGTGGAAAGTCTAAATAACTTCTCCCAAAGATTGCACTTTTGTTGAACCTTTCCATTGAATGAGCTACCTTGCCTCACTTTAAACCTATCATCGAGCACATACATCACAAGTGAGTTCCATCGGATTCCCTCTTCGTCGTTGAAAATCCTAGAAGAGTAGGGGACTTAGTCTATGGTGATAGTGGGCTCATGTCCTGTGTGTTGTTGTGCCCTCTAGCTTTTGCTCATTCACAAGGCCCTAGTTTGTGCAACAATAGGCCTCTAATGCTGAGACTAATGGTAATGTTAAATTCTTAAAGTAAAAGAGAACCTTCTACTTAAATTTTAACATTACTTTAATCGTTTTATGACGTTTAAGTGATTCCAACCCTTATTGGATTTCATATGGAGAAAGTAGAATTTTAGATTCCACTCAAAATCCAATAGACTTAACTATTTTTAGGATTTAGGATTTGGGGGGATCATAGCGTTTCCATTTGATTTCATATGAGGAGGGTATGTGGAGAAAGTATTTAATGAAGAGAACCAAGCTCGTGTACCTCGATGTTAGTGGCATTGATTGTTGAAATCCTCTATCATGACCCTAGTAAAAATATACCCATAACTCAAACAAAATTTTGATTTTCATTTGACATGTTAAACTTTTTCTATCTTATTTAATGCTTGACATCGATGATGAGGATCCCTATATAGGCTATGATTTTCATGATATATAGATATTTGTTGTAGCATGCTTTTTTTCTTTTTGACACTAGAGGCCATCTAGAGCCTCTTTTTTTGATGTAATTTTGGTTCAAAGATCTATTGCACTAAGTGTTATTTTGGTTATATGCTCTCTTTCTATATAATGAGAACTTTTGGCATATTTGTGTATACATGGTTTGGATTCATATGGATGCACATGAATATATATGTTTTTCTTTAAATTTGAATGTTTTATGTATTTTTAGGTTAACCAGCTTTTTGGTTTGATTTTTTTTGATTTCGGACCGACTCTTGGTTCAGCGTTTGACTAGTTCGATGACCGATTCATTGTTGACAACATTGCTTGGGGTTTGTTCGAATTAATTTTGTAGAGAACTTTTATCTAAATATTGTCTCTTTCCATGCCAAAATTTGACCTGTTTTGCCACTTGGAACCCCCATCCGTCATTGGATCATCTTTGATTGCTATTTTTTGAGTGATGCCTTCATCTTTTGCAAAAATTTCCATGTGGCATGTCATCTATATTTTATTCTAGCAATTTGAGACCAAGTTGACTTTATTTCGGGGGACGAAACGCATTGGGAAACATGAGATTGGTCGAGAACGGAGATTTCCATGTTGAGAAATGTCCGGTAAATAATGCAACAAGGCCAAGGATGCATGTTGACTCTATGATACATGACCATGTGGTAAGAGACATGTACGCACGACATGGGTTGGACCTGCCCCGACAATTGCAATCACACCTACATAACTAGATGCTCCTATAAACCATGAGTCTAAGTCATGATTCACACTCCAAGTCTTCCAATCCTATCAAGGACGAAAGGAGCTAAAAGTGGGAACCAAGGGGACCGGCCATGGTCTACCATGATAGGCCTAGAACACCCTAATACAAAAACTCACATGACCTATGAGGCTTTGACTTGTATCTCGGGCTTACGGTGGCGTTATGCAAAGTGAAGAAATGTCAAGATGTACCCTCGTTGGAATGAGGGGTGTCAGCTTCTCCACATGCATCTAAATGATTAGATCAAGAACCTCTCTTTCATTTACAATTGCCCTCGGGAAAGTGTTCTTCACATGCTTGCTAAGTACAATACCCTTGCACACTCTAGTTTTTTTCAATCTTGGAATTTTGGCAATCCTCACACCATATCCTTGAAGACAGAAGTGCAACACAGAGGGTGATCAAATTGTTTGTGCCATAGCTTGCACAACTTGTCATTTTCATGCACTAAAGCATCATGTTTTATTGGATCGACATGCAGCAAATTAAAGGCGACCTTCTTGCACCTCTTTGAAAAAAAAATCGACCATGTTCATGGTTGCATAACTAAAGATGATTTCGATCATTTATCTCAACCACACCCTTCGCATCTATCATTGATGAAATTGAAAGAATATTTTTAGTCAAACCATGATCATACTAAACATCGTGTAACTCTAGAACAAGACTTGAAGCTACAGAAGGACATCCCATTCTCGATAATTGGATAAGTGGTATCATTGCTAATGCCACTTTTTCCCATCCTCCGATTCTCGAAGTTTGTAGAAAGCCTTCTCACACTGTACTTGCTCGGAGGCTCCATTGTCAACATACCACCCTACCCCATAAATGGTGTTAGTAGAAAGACGCAAAATCAAGGAGAAAGTGGTCTTAAGCTTGGATGATAAATTTCATCCCCTTTGGTCAAGCTTCTACACTCCCAAAAATTGCTTGCTGATCGTCTCTTCTTCTCCGAAAACATTGATATCTATAAAGGGCTCATATTGTAGCACTTGAAGCATTTCACATGACTCAAGTCTTTCTTCTATTGATTTGAAGAACATGATTCTTCATTTCACCTTGATCTTCCCGATTCTTCTTTCTTACCACCGCCCACCTTACGATGAGAGCTAGGTCAGAGTTTGGAACCTCCACTTTGTCAGTAATCGTCTGATGAAGCCATCATAAAGCTTTTCGAGTAGTTTTCATGAGCACAGCACCTTGCACAAAGGCTTCCCTGTGGTGTAGATAACCATTTTGTGCTATATGCATTAACTCCTCATCCTAAATCTTCATCTTGGAGAAGAAAGAACTGTATCTTTCACCATGCATCCTACTTACCCCTGGGAACTCCGTCCTCTCGTAACAGACACAAAATCATGTAACGCATCTTTACCCACATTGAGATCTTCACCTCCAAATATATATCATGGGCATGCACCTCCTTGCATTGGGATCCGTGCTTTGCAACTGAATGCATGGGCCTTGCTCGTGCCTATTAACGACTAATGTGTCCTCATTAATACACCCCCCCCCCCCTCATCAATAGAACAAAACAATTTCGCACAAGGATTCAAGTCAAGTGACCGCCGATCACACTGCCATCGAAGAGAATGACTTCATAACAAGGTGAAACTAACACTATGCACATTATTTTTAATATAATGACATATTTTCTCGGTTCACCGCCGGCCTTCAAAGATGGCTGGTACTGACAGAAGCTTAAAAATTTGGGTATCATGCACCATTGTGTTTTCATAAAAGTTGGCTTTTAATGGTGACTCTATGCAATGCGGAGCTCATCATTTAGTTATTCTAGTGTTTGATACCGTATTAGAGCTAAAACCAACAAAATGGATACTATAACTGCTATAATCGTACTCATTTGCCACAATTTGAATTTCGATGGGGCTAGTGCTCGATGGATGACCTTATGTGGGTTGCAATTGTAAGAGTGGTCACCGTAATTAATGCTAATGGCGAAAAAGATGCCACTGGCCGGATACACAGACTGGGCCTGTACCGATTCCAATAGCTAGTTTTGATGAGTATATGTATATAAAACTTGCGACTTCTTGAACAATTGGCAATTCTTGAATACCCTCAAAGAAAAGATGCAAGATGAGAACATTAGAGAAGCACAAGACTAGGGGGGATATGGAATTACTATATGTACTTTGTAATCAAGGTGTGCTCTTATGAATCTGGAATCTAATTGATTGTCATTGGCACTTGGTAGGCTCATACTTACATTAGTGGTGTTATTTCTTAGAGCATTAGGCCGATATGGCACCGTAGAGGGCTCCGGAAGATGTCGTCCTAAATTACTACCGGAATACATGTTTTTACAATGTGTTCTTTTGTTGGAACTTGATACTTGCTTAAATTTCCGCAAACATATGGAGGGGGTTGGCCCTAGAGGCTTTAGTATGATTGTTGTTATAGACTCGCTCTTTTTATTGTTCTTGATGCATGCATAATCTTGTAGTGACCACTATGTGGGGACAAGCTGGTGATATTGGAGTATTAGTTCATATCGTGATTGTTAATAATTAAAGAAAATAACTTTCTACTTATATTGAGCCAAAGGCCTAAATAAACCATTCGGCGTGCAAGTTGTTGGATGTAAAGGCTTCATTTAATGGCAAAGGAAAGCAATCGCATCGTTTATGGTATTTAACAGCGTATTGTGATCCCAAAACACATTGATGCACACCGCCAATGCAATACCAAAGATGTCTCCAAGGTGTATTCGGTTGATTTCAATTCTATGGACAAGCCTATTCGCTCGATAACACAAGTGATGAGGGGACAGAATTGGAATGACATGGTGTTTATCTCATGTTTTATGTTGAGTGAGTGCGCAGCTATATGTTCCAATTATGTGGTGGTATTGCCTATCAATAACAATTATTGCAGTGCTTCATAAGGTGTTCTTTCTCTTTAGATCAATTCCAAATATCCTTCAGTTGTTCGACTTAGAAAATGCATGATTTCTTATTCTACACGTATATGTGTCCTATATGGATCCGAAGCGTGTCATTTTTGCACATCAAAAAACAAGAAGTCATTGAAAATTGCAACATCTTGGACTCTGAAGAGCTTGTACAAGACCTATTAAGAGCTATACTTTTGAGGTGTGCTTGCCTTTATGCTATTGTCTCCAGACATTTTTCATGATAGAGATTACGCTCGTAAAAAGTTATATTGGAAAGCATGCACATATTCACAACTCGTAGGGTCATGCCCATTCTATGCATAATGCGTGCCCTCGACATATGCAATCTATGCTTCTCTATGCATAGTCCAACATAAAATAGAACATATTTCTTAGTTTTTAGCGCTTACACAAAGCATAAGAGAAGTAGGTGTTTGAACCTCCGAACCTTTCATTTTCAAAGTTACATTTTTTGGTACGTAGCTCCAAGGCTTGCTGGTGCGCGCTATTCTATGGCATGACGATGGTCTCTTGGTCGCATCTTTGGTATGATATTATTCAATATGCAAATTTTTTTATATCAAAAATTAGTTACAAGAGTTTGATAGCATGGGAATTATTAGAGATCGTTCTTTGTTCCACTCGAACCATAACTGGTAACACTTTTTGGCCGGAGATTCTCAAATACGCACTATAAACATATTCAAAGAGCTCAAAGAGTGGCAGGCAATTTTCGCTCACATCTAGTATTCTAAATATTTGATGATTTATGCTTGAAGGATTATCCAGTAGCCAGCTTCTGCCAATTAGCAATTCCTTCATATTGGGAGTCGTGAAAACATTTCACCAAATAACAATTTTCCTCTGTCCGTACATGCAAATGCAAAGGTGTTGCCGGGAACTCCTAATGAACAACTATGGCCAGGACTCACCTTAGCGACCGGCATGGATTTTCTCAATGGAGGCCTAAGATCTTTCCAAAGTCGTTTTCAATTTGGATCCAAATGGTGTGGATCTTCTTTCCGTGAGTTTCAAGTTACTTTGATCTTACATTCATTTAATTTCATTTTTGGTCAAAAATGGTTTTATCATCTAAAGACAACATTTACATTTCTAATCTCTTGTTACAGATATTAATGCCTTTAACCGCTTATGCATTCACTCTCAAGAGATTTTGGATGAAGTAGCTCTTGGAAAGTCACAGAATATTCATCCTTGAAAATATTGCACATGCGTAAAAATGTTGCAGCATGATCCCGCAAAGAGGATCTCGCAAAAGAAGCACTGTACCATCCATACCAAGACAAATAGGACAAAATCACAGCTTTGATACATCAGTTTTTGTCAAAACATACATCCATATTATGATTGGAGAATAGTATGATGGTGCTTCGAGGGAAAATCATAGATCAAGGTGTTTTTAAAGACATCTTGGCTCCATTCATCCTCCACTTTATTCCATGTGATGGTTTGGTGGTCCAATACACCAAGTTATAATTAATGAGGGGCATAACTGGCCAGAGTTCACTAATCAAATTGCAAGAATACTTCAAACAACACCCCAAGCTCCGGCACTTTGCAATCCTATACTTTACTTTCCCAAGCATACAACTAGGAAAAGGAATTCCACATACTAGTGACAAGATCTCGGGGATCGCTTTGTTGTTGAGGTAATGCCATAGTTGCAAAGACCTTTCATTCCATGTAAAGCTTCCTCTTTGTTTGTGTTTGGTTGCTTGGAATGCACCATAGACTTCAAGAATTGGCATTGTGATTTATAATGAGAACAAGAGTATGCAATTTATTTGAAGGTCGCGTGTTTTTAGAGACCAAACAAATTGCATGGTTGATGCTTAATAACTATCACTCGAGATTGTTCTTGGGAATTGATCGTAGGTCATATCATAATATATTCTAAATGCATATTCTAGAACAACATCGCTGTCATTTTCTAATGATTAAAGTTAAAACCTTTTCGTTCCCAATATTCCTAAGTTTCCTATGCCAGGTGGCTTCCGACGCAAGAAAAACATGAAACTAGGTGAGAACATGAGCCATGTATTATTTGTTCATTGCTCCAAAGAAGAAATTTGTCTTCGATGTTGAAACTGAGATTCATGGAAAATCAAGAGGATAGATTAGTTCCCATCTCAAATATCACAATAAATCACATTAAAAAGAATAAATAAAAAATAAAAATTGAAGGATTAGCACATTTGAGATTAGATGGGAAATGGACTGATTTGAACTTTTATTATCGTTAGGTGTCCGTCCGGCCCTATGGGACTAGAACAAGGGTTTCCCTAGAGTGAAACTTCATGAGTTCTTGCATTGGTGATTTCGTGAAGGGAATCTAAAAGAGGACCGTTGTATAAATCAAAGGTTAAAGGTCCCGTAGTTTGTCCTCTTTAGGGTGCTTAAGAATTCGACTTGTTATGAGAAACACCGCATATCACTTTCTTAGATGGTTGCAGGTGAAGCATCTAAGAATGATGGCTGAAGGTGATGGCTGTCGCTAATTTTCACAATCGTAAGCCCCTTTTCTTGATTCATACATTGGCTATTTCTATCTACCAAATTTAAATTTAAGTCATGCAAATTTGTCCTATTCGTCGGTTTTCAATATTCACTTTCAAAACACTAATTTCAAATAGCCTCTACCTATGTCAAGACATGTCCGTTTACAAAGGAATAAGAGATTAGGAAATAGGTATCTTGCCAAACACCCATCGGGTGTTTTTGCTAAGGATTCATATACAAAAGTATGAAGTCTTGACTTTGAAGTATTCTTTACTTTGTCGCCTAACTTTATGTTTTTTGCTGATGCAAGGATTCGTATTTTTTCTAGAAGCCTCTTTAGGTTGCTATTGTCTACGTGCTTTAATGAATGCCATCCATTCAACCATCCTGCGTTCGATTTTCTCTGTGTCCCAACTATTGTTTGTCAATTTCTGTTAATATTTCCGCTAAGTTATTTGTTTAATAGCAAGAGAAAAGTTAGATGATGTCACAGATGATAGGAATTTGCCGCCCGCCATGAGTTCTAAGGTTCTCCACGAGTGTCTCATACTTTCTCGCATTGTACCGTTTAATCCTTACCAATCGCTCATCTTCCTGGTCCTCGATTGTGGTTTTCTTTTAGTTTTATTGATTGGATCTACAACCTTTTGGGAGAGTTTTTTTGTACCCTCAAATAAATTATTTAATAGTTAATACCTAGTTTGGTGACCGGTCACATTGATGAGAAACTTCACCGAGGTATCTCTGCTATCACAAATTCGCAAATTCCATTAGGAGAAAAACCTTACGTACACACAAACAACGTAATGAAGCGTATGCACACTACGAAGAAGTTGACGAGATGAGGCTAAGCCTGCGGAATGGGCAACTTGTGAAATTAAATTATATTGGTAGAAAAAATGAGTATTTAACTTCTATATATGATATGCTGTTTGGAGATGTCGTCGTCGACATGAAATGCACCTGTTATGTAGCCTAGAATGATGTCACAAATAATGTCTTAGGTGATGTTCTTCAAAAGAGGCAGTTTCTCCTCGTATGGATGCCTTTCGGCATTGGTGTAGCCCTGGGGAATGAATACTTCGTATGACAGCCTCTTGTTAAAATTATGATGGCTTCGACAACACACCGCACTTATGACACCTTGTATGGTTGTTTTACTGCCTGTACAATGATGTCTTGTACATTCACCATCTCATTCTCCTTAATAATAATGCCTTTCAGTTTGACGTGTCCTTTCAATTAGGTGTTCGAATGGATGCCCTTTTATCTATGAGAATGATGCTTTCTAGGGAGTGTTCTCTCCAGCTACAATTTCTCGAATGGAATTATTTAATGTGAAATAACATGGCCACAAATTTTCGCATAGACCGTCAATCGGAGAAAACTCGTGTTCAAATTTCTCGGAACTCAAGAACCGGGCAATTTACTACCCAGTGTATTGCGTATCCGCCGAGGAGGAGGTAGCACCCAAATTATTCACTTCGCAACATATTGTTTTAAATTATTCACTTCTGCACGAGACCAATCATAAGAATATTCTTATTTTGTGCGGTGCCCGCAATCCATGATCGAGGAGGAATTGACAAAGAACAATAAACCACACGTTTTCGCAGGCATTCAACAAAATTGCGTATCTTTTGGTGTTTTTTCTCAAATTCACCCGACCTGCTCGTACGTTGGCCGATTCTTTCACTCGTATGTTCAAACACCCTCCAAAATATATAGCCATCTAGAAGGTAATGACTCTTTGAGCCCTTTGAAAATACACCACATAATAATCTCTCGCCCAATTGTTTGAGTCGCTTATCAACTCACCAATGTCCGGGTCTAAACAAGCTCTCTTCAAAGATCAAATTAATTTCCTCTTTTCAAATAGAGTTTAGAAGCATTTGAACAGATTCTCGAGTTGTTGCTTCTGACCATACATTTAAAGGTCTCAAATTGTTTGATTTATATGTATTTGCATCCATTTAAAGGTCTCAAATCAGTTGATTTATAATGTACGTGCACCCATTTAAAGGTCTCAAATTGCTTGATTTAAAGGTCTCCTCTCATATGATGGGCTATTTGGATTTGTCTTTGCATATCAAACATTATAAAGCCTCTTGCACACACATCTCTTTTATTTGAACATAATTCCGATAATCATCACATTCATGAAGAAAGGATATATTCATGTGAAACCTCGTCCACCGCTTTCCTCTTGGCTAATGCCATCACCACATCCCATAGAAAACTGGACAATCGAATGTCGACTCGACCAAAGGCATTGCTTACTTCTCGCTGAGATTGAACAAGAGAATCAAAATCTCTCCTTCCAGGGGTCATTACTCGTTCTTTGAACTTGAAGTTTTGCTTCTTTTCCCTTCTCTTCTATCCCGAGACTTCCAAAAACTTGTCATATACCATCCTTCGTCTCCTCCGCCCACCGAAATTTCAAAAGCACTTCATCCTCGTCCTTATATGCTCCTTCAGTTTGAAATCCAAATCATCATTTCCACTATTCTTGTTTTCCCTCGTATTTACCGTTAACCGTATTTTGTGCTAGAAGTTACGAGCATAATAATAATTATTCACTTGCATCGCACCTCAACAAGAATATCTATTTTCGGTAGCCTGCAATCCATGACTGAGGAGGAACTGACAGCAACAATAAACCACATTGCTCGTAGGCATTCAACAAAATTGCGCATCTTTGCGTTTTTTCTCAAATTCACCCGACCGTTCGTACGTCGGGCCGATACTTCTTACCTCGTATTTTCGAACCCACTTCCCAAAATATATAGCCATTTAGAAGGTAATGACTCTTTGCTCTCGAAAACACACCACATAACACCGCCCAATTGTTCGAGTCGCTTTTTATCAACTCACCAATGTCTCGTCCAAACAAGTTTTCTCAAGGATCAAACTAATTTCCTCTTTCAAATAGAGTTTAGAAGCACGTGTACGTATTCTCGGGAGTTGTTGCTTCCGACCATACATTTAAAGGTCTCAAATTGCTTGGATTTATGTATTTGCATCTCCATTTGAATTGAAAGCTATATTGTGCAAAGTTGTTTCAAGCTCAAAAGTATTATCTCGCCTATAGTTCCTCGAACCCCAATAATCCCTGGCAAAGTGGCTACTTTCACCAAGTAGAATATGTGCTTCATAAACATAATCAAACCTCAAACCTCAATTTCCTTCCAAGTTTTTCTCTATAACAATTTTTGTGAGTCCTGTCACGGACACCCGCTACAAACTTTCTTTCCAATGAACACCCAACAACTGAATTTAAATTAGCTCCACATGGGTTGTATTTCATTTTTTAGTATATTTCGCTTGATTATTTCTTTATACAACTTCCCCACTTTTCTTATCCATGTCTTGGGACGTTCCTTGTACCTCTTGGCAATTGTTAGTAAGAATATTTAAGATTCCGGATCTATTGATCCGAGATGGATATTGCAACATGAATCAAAAGATTTATGAGATTACTTCATGTTTGATCGATTTTTTTTTAATGATAAATGTTATCTTGTTATGAAAATTTCAAAATTTGAAGTCATATTAATTCAAGATATCGATGCAAATTCACAGGCCGGTGCGATGTATATGATGGCAATTTCATTTTTTTACGCTTACTTTTAGTTTAATTATATCATTTAGCTCGATGCTTTCCATATATTTAACTAAACCTTTTCGCTTAATAAGACTTTGTCATTTCATGTTTTAGGAACTGCTATATTTTGACATTTTACATAACCTTTATCAAGTTACATGCACCCTCATTCAAAAAACAAGAGAATTTTGCTTGCCATGACTAAGTTTCTTTGTCATTGTTAACTTAAGAAAGTCTTTTAGCTAAGAAACTAGTTTCAAGGTTATGGCATAACCTGTCACATAAATTGAAATGTAATTTATATCCAAAATGTTAACTTGTAAACTACTTAGTCGGTTTTAGGCTTTCCATTTAAAATCTATCAGCTTTGAACTTTGAACGAGTTGTTCCATAGACTTGAATATTAAGAGACTTTGGTGTAAGGATTAAAAATTAGCTCGTAAGGCCTCTCAGCTTATTCATTTGTTTTATCTAATATAACATTTACTATTAAATTAGAACCGCCGCACAACACGTCATATATCAAGATCGTACTTTGTAGAGTGTCGTAGAATAAAAAAAATAGCAAGGACACCGAGTTCTTTCGTTTCCGGTTCTTATTCCTTCGTACCGCAACTTTAGGGCAATCGTTGTTTAAAGTCTAATTCTTGTGTTGGGTGCCAGCTCAATGGAGAGCGTCGCTTTGCGGCGGAGGTTGGTGGTTCGATTCCATCGTGCCCTCGATATTCATATATATGGAATGACGAAGATCAGCTTTTTGGTGACGGACAAGCTCTTGACCATCACCAATGAGTTTATGGTGAGACTTTTCGACTCCTCACTGTGTATGAAATGGTGACGAAGTCAACGAACGCCACCATATATATGCATCAATAGTGACGACCATTAAAGGTCCGTCACCATAAATCGTTGTTGTTTATAAGGAATGGTGAGGGTCACCGTTTGTCATTATAGTCATTATTCGTGACGGACCTTGATGTCACCAATGCGTTTATGGTGACTACCAATGAATGTCGCCATATATATGCACCAATAGTGACGGCCATGAAAGGTCCATCACAAAAAATTGTTGTTGTTCCGTATGAAATGGTGACGGTCACTATCCGTCATTGTACTCACACTGTGACTTCGACCTTGAATGTCACCACAACACATACTACGACGCCCACCTTTGGTGACGTCAGCTTTTTGGTGACGGAGGTCGTTGTCCGTCACCATTGCTCATATGAAATGGTGACAGTCACATCCGTCACTATAAATCATTATTGGTGACGGACCGTGAATGTCACCACAACACCTATACTTTCGGCGACGCCACCTTTGGTGACGTTCAATTTTTTGGTGACGGAGAGAAGGCCAGGTCCGTCACCATTGCTCATATGAAATGGTGACGGTCACTATCCGTCACTATAAATTATTATTGGTGACGGACCTTGAATGTCACCACAACACCTATGTTTTCGGCGACGCCACCTTTGGTGACGTTTCGCCTTTAAGACGAAGGCTCTTGACTCGTTCAATGAGCGAGTGAGACTATTTTCGCCCCTCACCAATGTCCTTTTTCTCGTAGTGACATTGTGATCACGGGGTCAACAAAGCAGGCGCCTAGATAATGAGTGCACCGCCTTTTTATTTTATATATTTAATTTAAAAAATTTTGGGGCACCTGTCATCACCACCCCAGAAACGGTATGTGTTAGCATGTGTTGTCCTTGATGGCAACCTACTTGATGAAATGAGATTGTTGGCTATATGATGAGAGTGTTGTCCTTGATGGCAACCTACTTGATAACGATGATGACAACCTACTTGATGAGTTAAGGGGGAGATTGTTGGCAATGTGATACAATGTATTGACTTTGATGGAACTTGTTTAATGAAGTTGTTCGTGATGGAAACTGACTTGATGAGTTGTTAATAATGTAAATCTGATGTATCTACAGATCAGTTCAGAAGCAGCAGAAGAAAGGAATTTAAAAAGTGCCAAAATAATGATAAATAAGTTATGCTACAAAGCATACGCGGGTTTGTTAAGGTGAAGTAGCGTATGCACGCGGAAAAGTACGTGCCAAGTCACATATGCCCCTTTTGTGCTCCAAATTTAGAATACCAAGGGGTGTTACCATGGTATTGACCCATTGTATTGAGCGCTGGATTATTTATTTGATCACGTCTAGGAATACCATCGGAAGTGATGTGGTTTTGGCTCATGGTATTGATAAAGGCTAAACCTATATAAGGAGAAGAAGAGCATTGTGCAAGGGTGTGCATGTGTCTGGGTATTGAATGAATACTTCACTTTGAAGTATATCTGCATGATTGAACTTTGTTCTTGATTGATAAATCTGAATCTATGATGCACCCATGGAGGTTTCTAAATCCTTAGATCTGATGATGATGAATCTCTAAGATGATCTGCAAAAGAAGAACTGGTGAAGATCTGGCACAAAGTCTACTAAAGGTAATGAAGAAATCTGGGTAAGCTTTTAGATGTGGTCTGTCTTGCAAAGCTTTCATTTACAGATCTATACGCGAGTTTGCTATGGAAAAAGTGCGTGTATACGCGGATCTGATTTGATAAAAGTGCGTATGGGAAGTTAGGGTTTAATGAAAAATGCACAGATGTATACGCGAGTTCGTTTAATGAAAAGTGCATGTATACGCGGGTCTGATTAAATAAAAGCGCGCATGGTATTTGAACTAATGGTTGCTCATGGTTGAATGTGTTTCTGCATATCTATTCTGAAGTCTCGGTAATCTCTGATATTCAGGTTACATTGGTTTCACTGTTCTATTTGAAGCATTGGACAAAGTATGAAGGGTTGAGTTGAAGTTGTTTGATCCAGTTTGAAAATTGATGAAACGTGGTCTGCAGTGGTGCTGAGGGTTGAAGCCTTCAGTAAGGGGGTAGTAGCTCCCTTCCAATGATAGCTGGTAAATGAGAGCAGGGGTAGTAGCTCCCTTCCAGTGGTAGCTGGTAAACGAGTACAGGAGGTAGTGGCTCCCTTCCAGGAGAGGCTGGTAAACGAGAGTAGGGGGTAGTGGCTCCCTTCTAGGAGAGGCTGGTAAACGAGAGAAGGTTGTAGCCTTCTGCAGGTGGGTGCCTGTGTGCTGGTATGAGTCTACGCCAATACATTGTTGTAAGATGTTTTCTTTATAATAAAATATTGAAGACAGAGACGACGACAGCGGTGGTTTTCTCCCGACTTGGGTTTCCACCTTAAATCCTGGTGTTCATGTGTGTTTCTTATGTGTGATGGTTTATTCTGTTATTAATACACATGCTTACTGCTAACTAAACATCTGATGAATAAATGATGCATAGATCTAAGTAAAGAACTAAATGCATAATAATATTTCTGTATATACGCGAGTTTTATGAAGGATATCCACATGTATATGCGAGTTGGTTTTAGGAAAGTCACGTATGGGATTTAAAGGAAGAAAAAGTATAAAGTTTTGAGTATGCCCTAAATACTGATTCAACCCCCCCCACCCCGCCTCGCAGTATTTTTCCCAATAATTGGTATCAAAGCAGGTCCTTCTGCAAAAGCTTGATTGCTTGAAGGAGATCCATCGCAATGGGAAGTCATGAAGGATTATTGTCTCTAAAGCCACCTCTATTCAATGGAAGTAATCTGTTATTTTGGAAGATACGAACAAAAGCATATTTGCAAAGTCTTGGTGCAGAAGTATGGGCAATCGTGGAAGAAGGTTATCAATATCCGGCAAGTATTCCTACTGATGTAGCAGAAAGGAATAAATATGAAATCAATGCCAAAGCAGTCAATGTTTTACTAGGAATCATGTCTGAACTAGAATTTGCTAAAGTGATACAGCTAAATTCAGCAAAAGAAATATGGGACAAAATCATTCTGAGCTATGAAGGAGATACAAAGGTAAAAAATGCAAAACTCCAAACTCTCAGAATTGAATATGAAAATTTAAGGATGCATAGTGATGAGAGTATTGCCAGTTTATTTTTGTGTCTAGATGATATTGTAAATCCTATGAGAAGTTTGGGTGAAACCATAACCGATACTACTCTGGTGGAAAAATTCCTAAGATCTTTGACCTCAAAATTTGAGTCAAAAGTATCAGCTATTGAAGAAAGGAAAGATCTAAAAGCTCTTACTATTGTTCAACTACATTGTATTCTAACTGATTTTGAAATGAGAAAAGAAGGTCCCTCTCAAATCAGAGAAGTTGTCTTTAAGGCATGTGCAAAAGGAAAAGAAAAGGAAGTTGTCAAGGAATCAAGTTATATATCAGAAGAAGAAGAAGCAAATTTTGTGAGAAGACTCCAACCAGGTACTGGAAGATTCAAAGGTAAGCTTCCCTTCAAGTGTTTTACTTGTGGGAGAGTTGGTCATTATGCTGCTAAATGTCCCTATGAAGAAAATCATGATAAAGGGAAACAATTTGAAAAGAGAAAGAGTTATTATGCAAATGAAGATGATGATGAAATGTCAAATGAGGATGAAGAATATTCTCACCAAGTTCTGCAAGTGCTCATGGCAAAGAAGAAAAAGAAGAAGGCTACTCAAAGAAAGAAGATACCTGAGAAAACATGTGCAGCAGAAAATGAAGAAGAGGAAAGAGGTATTGATTGTTGCTCTTGTGATCCACTTTCTTGTGCATGCAATGATGAAGATAGTGAAAGTAATAGTATGATTCTAGAAGCAAATCTCAAGATCAATGATGAAATTAATTATTGGGATCAATTTAAAAAGAAGGAATCTATCTACAAAGATGTGATCTCTAGAATGAATGAAAATATAGAAACACAAAATGGACAGATAGACAAGTATCAAAAGTTGTATGTTTATGCAACCAATCGAAGTGAAAAACTTGAAGTAGAAATCATCTGTCTAAAACCAGATCTCGAAACATCAAATAAAAAGAATGAAGAACCCCTATCATTTGAAAAGGAAGGACTTGAAGCAGAAGTCATATCTCTCAAAAAGGATCTGGAGAAATCAAATAAGAAGAATGAAGAACTGCTACAAACATTTGAAGAACAAGAAAATTTATTGAAGGAAGAAATTTTAAAGTTGAATGATCAAGTAGAAGAAGGAAAAAGGGTTGAAGAAAGTATGAAGAAGCAATGCCAAAGCTTGGAGGTTGAGGTAAATATTTTGAAAGGTAAATTAGAAGAAAAAGATAAACTCTTGAGGTTTCAAGATAGTACTAAGATTCTGGACAATATTCTTAGTAGTCAAAGGTCTCCCTCGGTTAAATTTGGTCTTGGTTTTCATGAAACTGTTAAAGGAGAATCTAGTTCACAAGGAAGTGCTAAAGATTCAAAGGATAGCAATGCAAAATCTAAAGTGTTGAAAGAAACAAAAGATCAACTGATAATCATGAACTCTCAAAAGAAATCATTCCCTTCGAACTATAGAAGCATCAATAATGTTGAATGCTCTAAATGTCATAATTATGGGCATGTTGCACCCAATTGTAGAAACAGATCATTTCAGCCACATACAAACATATTCTACACAGAGAGGTACTCTAGTTTCTTCAAGGGATATTGTTTTTCATGTAACAAGTATGGTCATAAAGCAGTTGATTGCAATAGAAGGAAGAATAGAACAACACATTATGATCCTTATGCTTACTTTTCTGGTCACACAAGATGTTATGCTTGTAACAAGTATGGACATGTAGAAAAAGAATGCAGGATGAACAGATCTGAAAAATTGGAGAATTTTCAGCACACTAAAAGAAACTTCAAGCAAAGATGGAAAAATAAGGAGGACCGGTCAGAAACGTAGGGAATATTGACACTACTACAGTCATCTGCTTCTAAAGATTACTTCTCATAATGGCTGCAGGAGTGATGTGAGATACATTATAGGGATTAGTAATGTATCATCATAGGGGGATCAATGTATGATTATTCCAATGGTCGTTTTTGATAATTCTGGTTATGTTTATTTCTGACAGTGCATCTGATGTGAAGAAGACAGGTACAGGTGGTACAAATTAAGGGGGAGATGAAGGAATGTGAAATTTTTATATTTCACTTTCCATACGCGGGTTTTATGAACAAAAGCCGCGTATACATGTGAGTTCCAGTGGAGACAGACACGTATGCATTTATGATAAGGAAAATAGTATGACAGCTAAATATCAGGAGCACAGGTTCAGGGGGAGCATCAGTCTAACTGCTAATGATTGCATTGTATCTGCTTATTCCTTAGTTTTCTTGCTCAAATGATGATGATATGATACTTGGTTTCTTATGATGAGTTTATGGATGAGCCCTCTTTACCTTTGATGAAGAGTATCTGTTGTTTTCACACATAGATAAGATGGAAGTCTTATGATTCAGAAATAAGGATAGATCATGCATATTTTGTTGATGATGATTTTTGTGATATCGGATCACATGGATGATTGCTTAATACATAGTGTCTATTAAAGAAGTTGTTCTGGTATAATAATTCGTCTTGGGAAGAATTTGTTGATGCTACAAAAATTATGAAGGCTTGGTCGCTAATGTACTTATGCTACAACTATTGAATGACACTTGAAAACATGATACATTGTGCCACTCTACTCTATATCCCACATATGTTTCTGCAAAAAGGGGGAAATAGAAATTTCACCATATAAAGACAAGAGATTGAGATGATAGCGGGTTTCTACAGAAAGGTACTATGATGCTTGATCACAGGTTGATGATACTAAACTTTGTTGACAGACAAGGATTGGTGCTGATGGATACATCTGCAGTTATGAGAAAAAACCAACAAAAAATGAAGACGATGGTGACGTATGTCCTTCTACGTCAAATAGCAACAATATAGAAGGTGAACCCAATGAAGCAATAGAAGAAGATCTATCTGAAAAGGTCTCTATCCAGTGCAACTAAGACAGAAGCTCGAAGTAGTCTATGCCATGCAGAAGAGCATATATGTTTAAACACAGAAGATTAATTTGGATACGCGGGTTTCCTAAAAGACAGTCGCGTATATACACGAGTTTATACACAGGAAACCGCGTATGGTTGGTTGCTGACAATTTTTACTTGGAGTGAGCATTCTCCAGCACAGTTGTAGCACTGTTTGGTATCTTTGATGATGTTTTAGCTCTTATATTTTTGTTTCATTCTCTGATATTGGGTGAAGATGACTTGATAATTGGTTGTTGAAAGTGTTCAGGTTGCACAAGCTAAGGAGGAGTTTTGGTCATATGAAAAGGATGCATTGGATGCACAGCTTCAGGGGGAGCATTAGCCTTGCTGAATGTAATGCATTGTTGGCATTATGTTGATTCTGAAATATGATCTCTCTCTTGAGGTCTTTTGGTCTTTATTATAAAAGGTCATATTTGTATTTTGATGAAATGGTTATGTTGAGACCTATGATGTAAAATTATGTAAGGACTTGTTCAAATTTGTAAACCCACTTGGTTGGGTAGTTGAGTCAAAATGTGTAAACCCACTTAGTTGGGTACTTGTGTCACATATGTAAATCCACTTGGTTGGATCATTGATGTAAGTATGATTCCTTGGTGATAATAAAGGTCATAGAGTCATGTAATTCATTGAAAAATATGTTTGAAGATTCAGCGTGGACTCAGGGGGAGCATGGTAACATCAATACACGTCAGATCTACAGAGCTCTTCTTTCTACAATGAAAAGAAAAACCTTGTTTTGATTTTGATCCGCCCTTTGCCCTTGATGTCAAAGGGGGAGAGTAACATGGTGTTTGAATAGGGGGAGAGCATCATGGTGTTTGCATAATTGTTATATTCAATGTACCTATCTGTTGTGGTGATCAAACACCATCAAAGTTGCCATCAAGTCCAAAGGGGGAGATTGTTGGCATGTGTTGTCCTTGATGGCAACCTACTTGATGAAATGATATTGTTGGCTATATGATGCAGAGTGTTGTCCTTG
The DNA here is from genome assembly GCA_034641835.2 of Pinus albicaulis. Taxonomy (NCBI): domain Eukaryota; kingdom Viridiplantae; phylum Streptophyta; class Pinopsida; order Pinales; family Pinaceae; genus Pinus; species Pinus albicaulis. Next base: position 80,831 of record JAXQQM020069734.1, read on the forward strand.
ATGGCAACCTACTTGATAACGATGATGACGACCTACTTGATGAGTTAAGGGGGAGATTGTTGGCAATGTGATACAATGTATTGAATTTGATGGAACCTGTTTAATGAAGTTGTTCGTGATGGAAACTGACTTGATGAGTTGTTAATAATGTAAATCTGATGTATCTACAGATCAGTTCAGAAGTAGCAGAAGAAAGGAATTCAGAAAGTGCCAGAATAATGATAAATAAGTTATGCTACAAAGCATACGCGGGTTTGTTAAGGTGAAGTGGCGTATGCAAGAAGAAAAGTACGTGCCAAGTCGCGTATGCCCCTTTTGCGCTCCAAATTTAGAATACCAAGGGGTGTTACCATGGTATTGACCCATTGTATTAAGCGCTGGATTATTTATTTGATCCCGTCCAGGAATACCATCGGAAGTGATGTGGTTTTGGATCATGGTATTGATAAAGGCTAAACCTATATAAGGAGAAGAAGATCATTGTGCAAGGGTGTGCATGTGTTTGGATATTGAATGAATACTTCACTTTGAATTATATCTGCATGATTGAACTTTGTTCTTGATTCATAAATCTAAATCTATGATGCACCCATGGAGGTTTCTAAATCCTTAGATCTGATGATGATGAATCTCTAAGATGATCTGCAAAAGAAGAACTGGTGAAGATCTAGCGCAAAGTCTGCTAAAGGTAATGAAGAAATCTAGGTAAGCTTTTAGATTTGGTCTGTTTTGCAAAGCTTTCATTTACAGATCTATACGCGAGTTTGCTGTGGAAAAAGTGCATGTATATGCGGATCTGATTTGATAAAAGCGCGTATGGGAAGTTAGGGTTTACTGAAAAATGCACAGATGTATACGCGGGTTCGTTTAATGAAAAGCGCGTGTATACGCGGGTCTGATTAAATAAAAGCGCGTATGGTATTTGAACTAATGGTTGCTCATGGTTGAATGTGTTTCTGCATATCTATTCTGAAGTCTGGGTAATCTCTGATATTCTGGTTACAGTGGTTTCACTGTTATGTTTGAAGCATTGGGAAAATTATGAAGGGTTGAGTTGAAGCTGTTTGATCCAGTTTGAAAATTGATGAAACGTGGTCTACAGTGGTGCTGAGGGTCGAAGCCTTCAGTAAGGGGGTAGTAGCTCCCTTCCAGTGATAGCTGGTAAATGAGAGCAGGGGGTAGTAGCTCCCTTCCAGTGGTAACTGGTAAACGAGTACAGGGGGTAGTGGCTCCTTTCCAGGAGAGGCTGGTAAACGAGAGCAGGGGGTAGTGGCTCCCTTCCAGGAGAGGCTGGTAAACGAGAGAAGGTTGTAGCCTTCTGCAGGTGGGTGCCTACGTGCTGGTATGAGTCTACGCCAATACATTGTTGTAAGATGTTTTCTTTATAATAAAATATTGAAGACATAGACGACGACAGCAGTGGTTTTCTCCCAACTTGGGTTTCCACCTTAAATCTTGGTGTTCATGTGTGTTGCTTATGTGTGATGGTTTATTCTATTATTACTGCACATGCTTACTACTAACTAAACATCTGATGAATAAATGATGCATATATTTAAGTAAATAACTAAATGCATAATAAGATATCTGTATATACGCGAGTTTTATGAAGGATATCCGTGTGTATACGCAAGTTGGTTTCAGGAAAGTCGCGTATGGGATTTAAAGGAAGAAAAAGTATAAATTTTTGAGTATGCCCTAAATACTAATTCACCCCCCCCCCCTTCTCAGTATTTTTCCCAATAGTGTGGTTACCGTTAGCACCGGTAGCGGTGCTGCTTATAAATTTTACAGGTAGCACTGCTACCGGTGCGAGCCGAATAGCTCGAGCGCACCTCGCGACAATTTTTTTTTTTTAATGGTTATTTTTAATTTTATTTAAATATCTAATCTGGTAAAAGGATTAATTATAGAAAAAATATAAAAATACCTGTACATTTCGCGGTCAAGGAAGCATATTGGTTGTAAAATTTGGAAAATAAAATTTCCCCATTGTTTTTCATAATGAAAGCTGCAGATTGGTTGGCAATGCAGAGCAACAGTGCATGCAATGGGTGCAATGGGAGCACCAATGGTAGGGCGGCTCAGAAATAAGGAAATTGCACCGAGGCTTGAGAGCTCTGGAGCACTGAGGAAAGTGAATAATGAAGTTTTTTGGCCGTAATTTTTTTTTTATTAACCCTGTTCTGATGCACGGGGTTTTATAAGTGCACTAGTGCGGTTAAATAAAACCGCAGTGGGCAGTATCAATTTTGGCATGTTGTTTATAATGTGTCGGGGCATTCCCCTAACTGTGCATCGGGATGTTTTAGTTTCGGCGTGAAAATTTGATGATGCACCGGGGCGACATAATGGTAAAGCATCAGTTTTTGGCCTTAATTTTTTTTTTAATATAACGCTATTCCAGTGCGTGCTATTTCTGGTGCACCAGTGCTCTTAGAGAAGAACGCACCAGTTCATTTCTGTTTTGGTGCGGTGTTTTATTATGCACCGGCGCGGAAGAGTATTGACGCCCCAGTGCATTACAGTAATTGGATGCCACGGCGGTGTGTACTTCACGCACGCTGTCTGGTGTGCCAATTTTCGATGCGCACTGGTGCGTTCTATGGTATCATGCATACCGGTAATTGATAGCTCAAGAGCCCCGGAAAACTGAAAAATCCGAGTTTTTTGTCGTTTAATTTAACCCTTTATTGGTGCGCATTATTTATAGATGCACCGGTACTATTTACTACAAACGCACCAGTCGGTTTGTGTTTTGGCATGTTTTTTATGATGCACCAGTGCGGTTTCTGTCTACCACACCACGTGGTTTCGGTGTTGGCATTTTGTTTTATAATGCACCGGTGCAGACGAGTTGTGAGGCACCAATGCTCTATTATATTATGACGCACCGACCGTGTGTGTACGGAGTGCACGATGTCCGGTGTGCCAATGATTGTGGCCGCACCAGTGCTTTATTTTTTTTATAGCACCAGGGCGAGTTTTAATGATAAGAGCACCGATAGGAAAACATCTGCAAAACCCTCCGCTCGCCAACCTCCTCTAGTAACCTTCACTAGAAATGGATGTATGGGGTATTTTTATTTGTGGTTCCTCAAAAACATCCGCTAGAGGGTCTTTTCCTTATAGTGGACCTTCCTTGTTGGCGATTGAGTGAGGGAATACTCTATCCAATATCTCATCTTCTCTCCCACCTAACTTTGTTTTCTTCTCTCTACAATTTTCTATTTAGATCTTTTACTATATTCCTTCAGCCTCTAAGGTTTTGAGATTTAAACATTGTATGAGGCTAGTTTCCCCTATTTCACCGATCCTATGTGGTGTTATTCCCCCAGTCCCATGATGCGCTGGAGAAACCCATCTATTTCAATATTGTTGTTAAAAATTATAGTCGTAAATCTTCTATTTTTTTGGATCAATAGATATACACTTGTCTTATCTCTAAAATAGGTTTTTGTAGAAAAATGGGGTATACACATTCACTTCCAATGTTTGCAATATGAAGGTAATATTCTTATTAGTTCTTTCTTTCTCAAGGATTACAATATCTATAAATATTCACTCATAATTCTAAACAAAAGGTTATATGGGGCTGCTCTTGGGGTTTAACTAGAGTCAAAATAAAAACTCAAACAACAGTCTCATTCAAAGAAGAAATTCATGGGGGGTTTCTCAATTTTCTTAACAGACCCAAAATAATCGATGTCCCTGTATTGTAGACCAAATGAAAAATTCCCTAGCCTAGTAGCCAATAACATTGAGGTTTCTTATATATTTTATACCCTACAAAACAACACTATCATTTGTAGATCGAATGGGTTTTGGATAAAACCTAAAGTGCTAAGATAATGGATCTTCACTTTTTGGACGCAAAACTATGATATATACCTATGCTCTAAAGGATTATTCATAGTTCTATATGGCACTCAAAAGTTCTTGGACTTTGTTCTTAAGGAAGGGCCATGGTTTTGGGGAAATTTTGACCTATTCCTCACTCCATGGTTTTCAAATTTATACACCACAACAATGGTAATAAATACAATGTTGATTTGGGTTAGACTTGCAAACCTTCCCCTTCCTTTATGGAATCACAATTTTCTTGAAGACATTGGGAATTCCTTGGGTAAATTATAAAATGGGATTTGCAAATACATGAAAAGGGCCTCTTAACCTTTTCCAAAATATGTGTGGAAATAGATATGAGAAAATGACTTCTAGATCACATAATATTGAAGCATAATAACTTACAATGGACACAATTTTTTGGACTATGAAAATACATAATTTAGATGTCATAAATTCTTTCAAATAGTTCACCTGAAAAACACTTGTCCATAGGATGAGAAAAAACCAAAAAGGAAAAAAAAGCAACCAAAGTGACCAAAAGGTTGGCAATTTTCTAAGATTTCCCTTTTAGAAAATAAAGAAGAAGAACCAAAAGAGAAAACCCAAGCTCCACTTGAAGAGGAGAATATTTTTTAGTCTAGTTAACAACCATAAGAGATCTCTCAGGCATAGATAGGAAAAACCATTCAAATTCAGCAAGCCTCCCCCCTGTTAGTATGAAGATTTCTAATGGGCTCGAGGGTTCCAAAAGAACCCATGTCTCAGAAATTTTGGATTCTGATGAAGAATGCCCTCACGTGGATGGAGATAAAGCAATGAACCTAGTTCATATTGAACCAACTTCATATTCTCGGCACAAGGTGCAAAAAAATAAGGGTAAAAAGTTATGCTAATGCGAAATGTCTAGTTTTTCAATGTCTTCCTCCATTGTATGTTGCATTATGTATTTTTCATGATATTTTGTTGTTTCATTAGATTTATTCCTATGCACTGCTCAATTATGGAATGCTTCATAGGATATACAAAATGTAGTTTTATTTTTCTTCAAGATTAATGAAATTACCTGTATTTTTCTATGGAAAAAAAATTGACATGTGTTAACTCCATGTTGAGCACAAACATAACCACACCTCTTTCATACCTTATTGTAGAATACACTTTTTGGCAATGAGCTTTATTTTATGATAGGAAAATTGTTTTGGACACATAATTCTTCATCCTAGAAAGTATCTCAACCACACAACAATATAGGAAGCTAACTAGTTGGAGAGAATCTATCAAAGCACCTAGACCTCAACATCATCCTAAATAATAAGAACAAATTATATTCATAGAGAACTATTTCTACCCGACAATTATAATCCAAACGATTAAATATATAATAATATTCACAAGAAAAACAGAATTTTAATACTCCAACCAATATAAATTATTTTTTAATATTATTTAAACATTAACAATGGGAAAAAATAAAAAAATGAAGTAAAGAGCTTTTCAACAACAATTTTCTCCCTCTAAAAGTTGCAATACTAAGTACAAGGGAAAACATAAAATAGAAATAATTTCACAACGTCATAATTTCGAAGACGTGTAAGGACTCCCTCATGTACCAATCTCATACTACATATCCACCCTTTAAGGGTGGAGTTATTAATTTTCATAATATTATCAATTCACAAGATCACAATTTTCTTTTAATTCTAAACCTAAATATATGAGCTCTCCAACTCAATAATTTTCCCAAAAATTCTTCGATTCCCAATTTTTTTAAATTTCTTAGGAAAAATATAGATATATTTGAAGTATGGATTTAGCATGAATATATATATTTTTTAGCATACTTTTTTTTAAATAATTACATTTCTCTCATACCTGTAGCAGCTTTCTAGGGGAGATAGAGAGGAGTGAATAAGAGAAATAAAAAATTAATAAGTTGAGAAATACCCCATGTGAGGAATAGTGTAAATTCTCTTATTGGGATAAAATACCAATAGCCAAGCTAGTTCTTCCTCTAGTGGAGTAGGCTTATGACATCGAGCAAATTTTTATTAGTACTCTCTCTCTCTTTCTATATACAAACACACACAATTTTTTATTGTTTAAAATGTGTTTTAAAATACTATATAGATTATACCCAAAGAGTATACCCGAAAAACATTTTAACCATCAAATTTACCTTTTTGAATTGCTTTATATGATAGGTACATAATTTTTTTTTAAACAATATATAATATATGCATACTTGACATTAAAACATTTTACATAACATGGACACCTAGATGTTTTATAGACATTTTATTTTTGGAGTATGTCGTACACATTAAAATGATTTTTTTTTATTAATATATTTTTATGTATACATCAATATTACTGAATTTCACATATTAAAATATTTTATTGATGGCTCACATTTAAATTTTTTTTTTATTATAAATCAATAATTCATTTAGTTACACATTTCCCTCTTATTATTTTTATTAGGATTTATTAGACATTTTTTTAAAAACTTTCATTTAATTTTTTTCTTTGAACATTACATATTTTATTAAAAAAAATTCTTTTAACATTTTCTTTCTATATGTAGATATATATGAATTTGATATCCATACAACTTAGTTAGCATATATATTCAAATAGTTTATTGAAATCCTGCATTGAATTATTTTTAAACAACATAAGTTTTAAACATCTTGTTCACAAATTCTTTTACTTCTAATTACTTTATCTCTTTTCAAAATTGATATGAGATTAATTATGGGACATCAAAATATTTTATTTTGATAGCCATACAACTTATTTAGCATACATATTCAAATAGTTTATTTAAATCTTGCATTGAATTATTTTTAAAAAACATAAGTTTTAAACATCTTATTAACACATTAGTTTACTTATAATTACTTTATTTCTGTTCAAAATTGATATGATATTATATTATGGGACATCACAATATTTTATTTATGATTGAGGGTTTGTGAAAAATTTAAACATATTTGATTTTAATATTAACAAAAATTCAATTACAATAATGACGTTGAAATTATTGACGTTTTATAATGCTTTAATTAAAATTAGCTAAACATGCATATTCATTTTTGTTTTTCATTATAGATTTTATATTTAGAAACTATTTTATTTTTATTTTAAATGGGACACTTGTCAAGTCCATGTTTGGAAATCACACATCACCTTCATACTGAGTTATATAATTCTCCTCTGTCACAGTTCTATATCCACAGCTTGCATTGTAAACTAACGATTCTACTTGAATATGCAAGATCCCACACCAAAATTGACCAAAATTGACAATCTATTTGTTGTGTATTATGTTGTGTCTATGTGTCAATATATAAAAATATAATATCACATTTATAATGAATGAATGAATGATATTTTAACTTTCACGAGACTAAAAATAGTCTATGGGAATACCATCCTCCTTTTTTTCACCTTTTGCAATTCAACCATTTTCATAGTCAAATTTGATGATGAACTTACATAACCTTCTAACAGTATCTTGAAAAAGAAAATTACAAGGGACCAATGCTAACATATTTCCATAATTTTCTTTGATGTCTATGAAAGTATCAAATTCCAAAATGAAATGATTTTTTGATTTCACTGCACTTGAAGTGGAAAAAGTACGCACCCATTCATCCCAATCTTCTTTAGGTATTCTCCACCATCTCATTTCACAATGAAGTTGATGTGAGTTAGTTCTCAATTGAGAAATACAAATATTTTATCTCCACAAAATGTGTTGGAACACCTAATCCTCCATGGGTAGGTGTGGAATATGAAAAGTCACAATGGAGTCCAAGTGACCTTGGAATGTAAAACCAAGAGTCACACCATTGTACTATAAATGTACATCTTTGTATAATGGAAAATAAGAAAGCCTCACGCTTATCTTTCATTGTGTGTTGTTTCTCTTGTGTGTGCATTCTTCTTCCTCATACACCATGTGTGTGCTTCAACATGGTGTTTAACATGGTATCAGAGCGGGCGATTTCTGGCCCTGCTCCAATTTGAATGAGCCATTTGTGTTTATGGCCTGCATATCTGCAAAAATTCTCGGCATTTTTGCAGCACTCAAAAATTGGGAGAAGCACTGCACATCTGAAGCACTAAGTGATTTTGCAGCATTCAGAAGTGTTTTGGAGAAGGAGCTGCATTCAGAAGAAAGAGCAGCATTCCAACACTGATTTTGAAAAAGAGCAGCCTTGTGCACCTGAAGGTTTTCTCACTGCTTATTTTTCCATTGAAAAATCTCTGCATTTTAAATTTTGCACCATATTGAGTTGCTGGAATAGTGTTGGAATTGGGTTTCTGAAGTAGAGGTTTCTGGTTTTAATGAAAAAGAATTTCTGAGTTTTTCATTCAAAGATTCCTGCAAAATTTTGGATTTTTACTGCTATATGTTCCAGAAAAAAAACTCTGCTGTATATTTGAAAGAATCATTCTGCTTCTTTCTGCAATTCTGGAATCTCTCTGCTCTCTGTTGTTTAAAAAAAAAAAAAAAAAAAAAAAAAAAAAAAAAAAAACTCCCACGCACTCCCAATCCACCCTACGCTCCTGCTCGCTCTCCTTCCTAACGCAGGCCCCCCCTCCCACCTAACCAACGCACTACTCCTTACAATCACTCCCATACTCTGCAACTTACGACTCCCACACTCTGCAAACAATATCCACTTCTCAACTTTTACAGCCGCCCTCACACCTTATCGCTCCGCCCTCACTCTGCTCTACGACCCACGCCTCTCTCATCTCCATACACCATACGCTCTGCCCCTCTTGATGTGCCTTACTCACTGCCTATCTTCATATCTCACTGCAACGCAGCTCCACGCCTTAACGTTCACCCCTCACAACCGGTCGCTCCTCCCATCTCCGTTCAACGCTCCTTTTAAATAAATCGACGCTCCTGGTTAACACGCTGCCCCCACACCATACGCACAATCGACATTCCCGTTCAACGCTCCTTCCATACACTACATCTATGCATGCGCCCTACAGTTTTCACTTCCTGCGCATGAACTCCACGCTCTCCATACCTCACTTCAAACCTGCCACACTCCGCTCAGCCCTCCGCGTTAACGCCCACTCTCTGCACCCTACGCCTGCAACTCCGGCCTCTCCTATCGATTCCCCACGGCTATCGATTACACACATCGAACCCTCCTCCACTCATCGCTCAAACGCAGCCCACCTCCCCAATCGACCACTCGATCTACGCCTTTCCCTCTCCCTTGGCCGCTCTGCCTTTCCCGCCCACAGCCCTTCACAATTTCGTTTTTAATTTTTTTAAATTAAACACTGCCCTCTCATAACAAATACCACCCTTCCTGCAATAACACCCCTCCATATACCGCCACATATTTTAAAAATTCGACTTTGTATAGTTACCCCCCTTCTTTAAATATTTCCCTCCCTCTTTATAATTCGACCTCCATTTCATAATAACCCTCCCATTTCACAATACCGCCCTCATATATTTTAAACCCCCTTCATATCTTTTAAATTTTTAATTAATTCCCATTAACTCATTTTTTTTTAATTAATTTTTAATTAATTAAAAAAAAAAAAACAGCAGAGAAAGAGAGAGGAAAGAGAGAGAAGACTTGAAAAGCAGAAAGGAAGAAGAAATGACATGGACTATACATATAAAAGAAGAAAGTGAAATTTGACATTGTGTGATTTTTGACATGAGAGTGATTTTTTGAAGATTTTTACATGAGAAGACAAGTTTGCCATCATTTGAACAGCTCTTTGAAAGAAAATTCAGCTGCCTTAAAGGCCTCTTGCACAAGTGTTTTCAGCTGCACATATTTTGCAGAGATATTGACATTGTATTGATATTGCTTCTTCATTCATAATCAGTATTTGAGTCATTGTTGATTTCCCTCCATCATTTGAGGAGCACATTTTGTACTTTGAGATTTCCATAGTTGGAAGTTCTCTTGAGTCACTTGTATTTCTTGTTGCATCACATTGTAAATGGGTGCATTTTCGGTTGAAGCCGACACCCTTTCATTTTTTGAGCCTAAATTGTTGAAAATGGCCAAAATCAATGAGGCATTAGTGTTGTTGAATGACCTCATTCATTCAAATGTTCATGATATGGTAAAAATGAGCAAGGATGCTCTTTGTAAAATTCACAGTTGTTTGCTAGATGCACATGAAAAGATTGAGTTTTTGCAGTTGGAATCTCAGCTCCAACAAGACGAACTTCAGCAAAAGAGTCACCATTCTGAACCTGTTTCTGTTCAGAACATTGTGAAAGACTCCCATCAGTAGCAAGTCAGTGAAGTTGAAGTTGATTCCCATTCAACAGATGTACATGCAGATGCAGCAGTTCAGCCTGCACTTCTCAAGCCCATCATCAGACCTTGGGAAGAGCTTGTCCACAACAAGCACCGAACTGGTCTTGGATATGAGAAGGATGTGTCCTTTCATATTCCAGACTACACCAAGCCCATCATATTTCAGAGTGCCGGATTCCTGTATGACAGTTCACCTACAGCTGTTCCAGATCCTGTTCCACAACAACATCAGATTGAGAAATGCCAACACTGTCATCGAGTTGGCCATATGAAAGATCACTGTTTTGATCTTCATCCATGCAAGCACTGTGGTCGGCACACACATTCTTCAGACAGATGCTTCAAAAACAAGCCTCCTGCAAGAACCAAGATTCATCTTGGATGGATCGCTTCTTGGAAATGGGCATCAGCAGCCAAGAAGATGTTTACGACACATGTTAGAACTTGTTCACGGATATTGAGCAAACTTGCAGTTGAGTTTTCGCCATCATCTCACCTTGTCCCTGACAGGAGGGAAAATGGTGGTCATGTACAAGCTTCGACGACATATCAAGCGAGCCTGAGCCACAATCTCTCATTCCATGTTCAGAGTTGTAGCCAGCAGTTCAAGCGAGCCTGAGCCACAATTCTTCATTCCAGATTCAGAGATGTAGCCAGAGACACGGATGCCCATGAGCATACCTTCGGTTGGTGGATAACCTAAAACCATCATCTTTGGTTGGTGGATAACCTAAAACCATCATTTTTGGTTGGTGGATAACCTAAAACCATCATCTTTGGTTGGTGGACAACCTAAAACCACCACAGGTCATAGACCTCCCTTCTTTTAGGTCGAAGGTCTCCCTTTTATGAGGGACAATTCCTCTAGCAGAAGCCTTCAGCTTCTTGCCAGTTTTGGAAGAGTTCCGGGAACTGCAACAAGTTTTGCGTTCCAGTGTTTGTGGTCATCCTAAAACCACCTCTTTTTTCCAACATTTCAGAGAGTTGATTCAGCCCAAGTGCTGCCATGTATACTTTGCATATTTGTATTACAACTCTTTTCTTGGACTCACACATACCCCTTCGGATTAAGGGGGGATGTTGGAACACCTAATCCTCCATGGGTAGGTGTGGAATATGAAAAGTCACAATGGAGTCCAAGTGACCTTGGAATGTAAAACCAAGAGTCACACCATTGTACTATAAATGTTCATCTTTGTATAATGGAAAATAAGAAAGCCTCACGCTTATCTTTCATTGTGTGTTGTTTCTCTTGTGTGTGCATTCTTCTTCCTCATACACCATGTGTGTGCTTCAACATGGTGTTTAACAAAATGCTAGCTCCAATGTACTCTTTTTGTTGGAGATCACAACTGGGGTTGAATTCTGGAACATAATACATCTTCTTTCTACCCAACACTTTTCCCATATACACTTACTTCTCCATAGAAAAATTCTTTAACTCCTTGCTATTTGTGGGACATGAATTAAGGAAAATATTCCATTTAGTGTATCCATTTGTGTTTTGTCTCATCCATTATTTCCTTCTTAGACTCATGCCTTCATTGAAGATAACTTTAGGTCATCTACCTACTCCCATTTCCTCAATTAATTTTAGGCACCTTTTGAGACGTAGCATAGAAATTGCTTAGATGAGATTTTCTCCCGTTTCACTCAACATTATCTCATAAGGAATCCAAGTTTTTATTTTGATTTCTCATGATCAAGTATTTTTAGATTTTCTTAATTTGATTCCATTTAGAGATAATGATACTACTAGCCCACAATTCAGACCCATATAATATGATTGAAGAAAGTAGGAGTCCAAAAAAAACTTTAATCATTTTCAAATCTCATAACTTTGTTTCTCTACATCTGTTTTGAAGAGCATATAATGCTTTTCACTCTCATAAAATTCTCTTATTTCTACAATCCTCCTAATTCAACTTATTGTTGAAATCAATCTCAATATCATTTTATTCCTTAAGTATTCAAGAATGTGTGAAAACTAATATTAAGCATATTAAAAATTCATGCTAGCTAGGTATGAGAAGGCTGGATTATTTTAGCATGGAATGTTTAAGAGCATCATAATAATAGAAAAATATTATCTTTCTTGCAGATAAGTGTATAAAATTGTTGATGAATTACTTGAAGTTAGTGTCTGCAAATCACTGAGGTTTGTTGCTGTGTGCACATCCCCTGGGGTTCCATTTTGATAGTCGTTCTTAATACATGCCAACTTTCTTTCCTTACATGACTATTGTTTCCTATAGGAAGGCTTGATTCACCATGTTAGTCCTCTCCCCTATTATTTGTATTAGGGATCAATGGAGGGGTTCACAGGTTCAACCAAGAGTTTGGAACTTTTATGTTTAACACCCCTTTGACATTGACTTCTCGTTAGCATAAACTAAATATTTAGTAAGGGTCAATACGCATCAATTATTAATAAAATAATTTAATCATTAATTTTAAATTGATTAAAAAGAAATTAATAAATTATAATTTTATTTAAAATAATAATAATAATTAATAATAATAAAATCAAATAATATATTAATAAAATATACATACATTTAAAAATACATAATTCGTACTCTATAATGAAGATTCTTAATTTTTAAATAGATTTTTTTATAATATTAAGGGTCAATACTATGACTTATCAATATCACATGGCCAAAAAATCAGAACTCATTCATATGAGACTTGTTGACATGACATATTTTTTAATAATGAATTTAATTGAAAAAGAAAAAAAGACATAACTACTTTGAAAATCCATTTTAGCCGTCCATTTGTGTATACTACATATAATATTGTACAGCATTCTATAAAAGTTAAATCTGTATCATCCACCTAATGATTATTTATAATTGAATCAAAATTATGAAACCCGTATTCTACATTAAGCATGCCTATTGACATAATGAATAATAAGAAAGAACAATTCTTCACAATGTCAAATAATTTGGCTATGAAATAGTTTAATTTTACACTTAAATTTGTCTATAACATCCTCCTCTTGTATAAGGAAGGATGTGATCTATTTCCACACAAAAATATAACTTAGTAGAAATTCTTTCGGTAATAATAACATGCAAAAGAACGTGGTCGACACGTTTCGAACCAACCAGTGTGGTTCATCATCATCGGGACATGAAAGTGGATGATGAACCACCTTTGAACAGTGCAGCCGCATCGACCACGTTCTTGCATGTGATTATTATGTCACATTGATGAACCACCTTTGGTTGGTTCGAAATGCGTCGACCACGTTCTTTTGCATGTGATTATTGCGGAAAGAATTTCTACTAATTTATATTATGGATCACAGAAGCTTAGATTCCAAAAAATATAACTATTAAATTATATTAGTCCTGATGATGAACCACACTGGTTGGTTAGAAACGCGTCGACCACGTTCTTTTGCATGTGATTATTACCGAAAGAATTTCTACTAATTTATATTATGGATCACAGAAGCTTAGATTCCCAAAAATATAACTATTAAATTATATACAGATGTAGTACTCTCCCATTTCAAGATTTAATATATAAATTTATAACCTATTAAAAAAAACTCATTATTAATGATTAAATACACTCAAATTATATACTTGATTTATTATAACAAATCTACCTTATTTTCATATTTTTATTATAATTTCTTCTAATTGCTTCCCCTTAATATCATAGTTAAAAGTATTCAATTTGAGAAAATTTAATATTTTTATTATTAATTTTTATCATTGTTATGTTATTGTTCAAGTTTTATTATAATTATTATTATTATTTCCATTTTTTTTAAATATCTTTTTTCTTATATTAATTTATCTCAAACAACATTTAATATTATCATGACAAACTTGATACACAATAAAATCAAGCTCTATTAAAAACTTGTTCACAACAAAATCAATCTATCATTAGCATCTTGATGCATAACAAAATCAATGTTCTTTTACCTAGAGTAGATTGAAGATTAAGTTAAATAAATAGATATTTAATTTACTTTTACTACAGTAACTCAGTAAATAATGGGTGATGTAGAAATTCTAGTGAGAAATTTAAATGTTCAAAGTTTTTATTTTATTTTATTTAAAATCTAGTTATGGAAAGCCATCGAATTTACAGGGAAAAGACACAAAATGCAATTTTTTCACTTACCAAAATTTTAGAGGGCAATTACTCTCTTTCTCTAGAGATGAATCATCTTAGTTGGGAAAATAAGAGAAGGGGAATGAGAGGAAAATACAAGGAAAATAGGAAGAGATATGGAAATAATCTAGTGCATTAAACTAATGTTATTAAGGGAAGGAATAACATTACTAGTTAGGGTATTCTTGAGCCTATTGGAGCTAGTGGAATCCCTAACTCAGACTTGTTGATTCGAGCTAGTGGAATCCCTAACTCAGACTTGTTGATTCTATGAGTTCCTCTGTTGGACTTGTTATAGTCTAAGATGATTTTGGAATAACCTTGTTGGGTCTCTATGAAACAACTATTTTTGATGTGGAAAAGTGGATCAGGGGTAGAACTGGTGGTTGTCGTTCTCATTGGTTGGGAGGAGTGTTATTTCTCCTCTGAAAATTCATCTAGCAAGCCTAGACCTAAATAGATAAGTATTTTGTGTTGTTAACTTTTCTTTTAGAAAAACAATTTTGATATAGATGAAAATAGTGTATGTAATATTTATATAGAATTTGTGCTAATTTACAAGTAGTAATGTGTTATGAATAATTGATGAATATAAATTCGTGAAAAGACTATAGTTATAATAACAATTTGTGATAAAAGTTTGGCGAGAAGAAAATGACATGCCTCTTATGTAAAAGAATTTGTGATTATGGAGATTATTTCTAAAAAGGTTCTAATATGAAAATATGAATATTTATTGTGTTGTTAGGCAATAGAAAAAAATTACATTGTATTTAAAATTAAAAGGCTCTATTAAATTTATGTAGTTAGTAATGAAATAAGTTGGTGCCAGATTCAATGAAAATAAGCCCATTACTAGAACAATCCTTATTTATGAAATTATGTATACCCACACACTGCAAAAGGGTGAATGGCAGGTTCCGGAAAAAGACCATGTCTTGCCTATCTTTTGAAGTACTCATAATATCTTAAAAAAATAGGGTAAAGTACTATACTAAGAACTACGTAAAGAGTTTAAATAAAAGGCAAAGTTATAAGAACAAATATATATGATAATGGAAAAGTATCGTTATAAAAATTATTAGAATGTAAACAAAGGAAAATTAATACTGTGATAAAGTGAACCATATATACATATTTCAAACAAATAGTAACAAAAGAAGTACCAGAGTAAATCGTATAGGTTATACCATGTATAACCTCAAATCGACCAGTACTATGTAGTACTTACATAGTGACTATCGAACCCTTTTTCCATCTATATATATATATATATATAGGATAGTCAAGAAATATTGAAGAAACAATGCTCGATGAGAAACCAAAAATATACATGAGGAATAATTATATAACCATAGAAATAAAACAGTAATGGTCTGAGCTAGTTCATAACTATGTTCAATATAATTTAAGTTCTATAACTCTAAGCTAATTCATTATTATAAAAGAAAGAAAGGTAACGAAATAACCATGTTGTGTAGGTTCTGGGATTTATAAAATAACAATAAAGATACGCATAGGATAAAACTTTATTTATGCATTATAACTTTACAAAAATAATAATCCCTTGAATACGGCCATAGAATTTTTTTCGAAACTATAGGTTTAAAACTGATAATGCAGTAATTTAGCACAAACCCTCTACGTGAGGGAATACAGTTCTTATAAGAACAATATAATATTTTATCCACAAGAATTGATTGTAACAATGAAGAAAATGAGGTACATATTAGCCATAACTGGAGTTTGAGTATTAAACTCCAGAACCTTAAGGAGCTCCAGGCTAAAAAAAAAAATACACATTAATTTCAGAGAAACCTTCGTGCTAGGGAGATAAGTGAAAATGGAAACTAGAAAAGAGGAAAGATATGAATAAGTCTTAACTGTGAAAATATCGAAAGCTATAAGAAACATAAGCTTCAAAAAAAAAATGGAAGACCAAGAAAATACCCTAACGTGGATCCAGCCAAACCAAATGAATAACAATTATAATACTAGATGCATGAAGATAAAGTTAATTAAAACGAAATCAAATGAATTAAGAGACTATGAAATACCTTATGCTGATTTTCAACAAATATTGCCGACGTCAAGCTAAAAAATCATAATATGGAAATATTAGGATAAATATTGACCACCACATGATGGACTTCTCAAGTAACAAGGAAAATATTTATTACTTGAACGAATAACAAACTTTGAATTCCATCCAAACTCGTAGTGAATGACTCCCGACATGGCCATTGACTATAAGTTAGAAGAGAACTAGATTATAGGAATTAATGAGATTCAAAAATATTACAAGAACCTGTAAATCAATTATCTTGTGAAAGCCTTAGTTGTAGACTTTTGAAGCCAAAAAACAAACCTTGATATGTGAATGCTTGACGGTCAGGAGGAGGGAGGGAAAATTACCCTTAACTATAGTGTTAGAAACAATACCGTCGGATCAAACCCTAAAGAGTTCAACAGTAGGATCCCGTGACAAGTGTCTCAGTTAGACCACTTTCGTATTCAATAAGGTGAATGAGGACTTGAGGTTCGAGAGTGTTCTTCCATAATTCAAACATTATGGAATAATCATATGCGTATGTGGTGTAAGGGGACAGAACCTTGTTCATGTTAATTCAAATGAAAACTTATACCAACACACAACTCTAACAATATAAGTTATGAGTGACACGGCTAGTAATACATATATATAACTTACCCAATGTGTAAATCATGATACTATGGTGTGTAGATCAATAACATTCAAAATAAGAGTACATTAAAAAAAAACAACCTAAAGTTATAACTTTAGTTTGTCTGGAATAAATATCACGAGTTGTTGTATATGATAACCTTGAAAATAGTTTTGGTAATATAATTTTTTATTTTATTTTATGGTGGGTGTTACAAGTGGTATCAGAGCTGAAGGGTTCAACATTGTGGCTTGTTTAAGGGAAACAATAATAAGCTGTGTTGTGTTCCATAATAAAGAAAAATTGGAAATATGAAAACTCAACCAAGAAGACCAAGTTTGTACCCTTACCTAAATCAAATCTTGAAGGATGGGTATAGTTAAGTGAACTTTAGGTCATATACATTATGTTGGTTTAAAACAATATAGAAGTAGGTTAAGAAATCACCATATTATTGTTGAAAATGAACCATAAGTGATAAATCAAATAATTTTTGTGATAAAGCCAAGGTAATGAGAAGTGAAGTATCTTATCATAAGTATATTGAAAAAATAAAAGAAAAAAATCATTTGTGAATTGAATTATTGTTGGGGCATCCTAAACTATAAGAACTCATAGGTGGGGTATCTAGGATAACAAGCAACTGTGTGGATGAACATAGTATTAATTACATTGTATAACTATGGGATAGTGAATAAAGAGTAATATTACCTGTATATGTGAAGCAATCCAAGAAAAGGGAATAACCTATAAGAATCAAAATAATTTGTATCATGTTGGTAGTGCTCATAACTAAATAATACTGTGAAACTTGTTATTTATGAAATTATTATGCAAGCTATAGGTTGTGTCTAACTAATTGTAAAATGTTTTGATCGGAAAAAAATTAACATGATGCTATCGACATGAGGAATTCTTGAGTTTATTGGCTAGCGGAATTCCAACTGAACCTTGTGTGCTAATTTTGAGAACCCTAGACAATGTATAGTTCTGATCAGATAGTCTTTTAGATTGAATTATGTAGGCCACTGCTTTGAAATATCCTAGATGTGAAGGTGGCTTGGGGGCAGACTCAGGGGTGTGATTGGTCTCATAGGTCGGATGGAGCACCCTTCCTCCTATGAATTCCTGGCTAATTTGAAAAAAAAGATAAAAAATAAATAAAGAAGGCAAATCAACATTGTGAAACACTCATAATAAGAAGTGCATTAGAAGATTGGAAATCCTATAATACATAAGGTCAAAATATATGGTGAATTTAGGAACCATATGGTTATATTAATGATAACTTTTTCAAAATATTGAATGGGGATATAGGATTCTTAGGATTACAAAATATATACGTTAATTGGAAATATCTAGAGCGATTGGCGGGAATGGTTGGAATCCTTTTCACCATACAAATCTTTAGAAAATTTAATATAGTGAACATTGACAGTGATGAAAAAAAATATAAATTATGTATAAATAAGTTTAATACAATAATAATTAGTTGGTACAAATCATTTCAGGTTTGATCACTGATGAAAAAGAATTGGTAAGGGAATAAATAATCTTTATATGAAAATCCTATTCATGAAGGGAGTCACAAGAAGACTATTTACAACAGTAAAATAAATGGCGCAAAAGTTCAACAATTTGGAATTGTTTCTTATTTAAAACCAATGAATTCAAGGAAAGTGATAAAATATCAAAATAAGTTATGATGGAAGGAGACTATTCTCAGGAATAATGAAGTGGACATTGTATTTGAGATTTATAACCTGGAGGAGACATAATAATAATATTTGGGTCATTCCAAGACACTGAATAAACATGTAATCACTTTAAAAAAATCCCGCTAGTACTTAAAGTTATCAACTTTATAAATAATTTAGTGAGTATTAAGTGAGCAAGATTAGATTCAATTAAAAAATAAGGATATTTACTAGGAAGGGAATGCAATGGCCCAAAATATGGCCCAAGAGATCTAGATAGATTTTGAATTCCTTGTGCAGTGGACACAAGTGACTCAAGATTATTGTGAGTTGCAGACTATTAATATTGAAATGTGGAATGATTCGCTAATTGGTATAGTTTATAACCACCACACGATTGGAAGGATTGAGTCTAATTGAAAACAAGATGACCAAAGAATTTTTATTTATTGAAATTATTTTTAATTGTAATATTGATATCTAATTATTTGATCTGAAGTGGAACAATACGATAAACAAGAGTAAATGCAAGCTAGACTCCATGAGAAATATATCAAAACTGCGAAGGAAAAAAATAATATATATATATATATATATATATATATATATATATTAAGGTTAAATGATATAACTGCAAACTATAGGGGAATATTTTTAACTTGCCATTGTTGGTCTACTTCTTTTCCCTAAGTTTTGGAAAATAACATTAGTTGGAAAAATAATAATATAGGGAATTATGTTTATATATATATATATATATATATATATATATATATATATATATATATATAAACATGCTAGGATACAGACGACGATGAATGTGTATATTAAATTATTTGAGGTGTCTATTTTCCTTTTGAGATATGAAGGATTGATGGGGGATATAGGCAAAACCAAAAAAATGATTAGAAACATGTAGATGACTGAGTAAGGTAACTAAGGAAATGTGGCACATATTTTTAAGGAAAACTTGAAGCTATGATGAAAATAATTCTCATAGTCTATTAGCAGAAACGTTACCTATGTTTGTTGATATAAAAAGGACAACATGCCACCAACCGACCTTACCCTAGAAGATTACTTAAGGAATTTTTATATGACTTTTATAGATACAAGTGAAGTCTCATCAAATGATTGATTAGAATGAAAATATTCTTACAAAATTAATATGTCAAGACAAAAACACTAACATGATGTGTTGAGGCAACTAAAAGACATGAAAGAATCAAGGGGGGAGGACCCCATAACTAGGGCACATGTGACCCTAGACACCTTATTTAATAAATTATAGTATAGAAGGGGATATAAATCCAAAAAGTGAGTTTTGGAAACTCATAGGTAAGATATGTTTGAAAAATATTGCTTCCCTAGTGATTTCAGGTGGCATCCTAACTGATTTTGGACGGGAACAGTTAGCATAATCACACGATATGATCCCAGGAATGGTAAAAACGTTAAAATATGATTTGAAACTATAGATGAGAAGGTATAATGTTATAGTATGTGAGACCAATATTTTTTGTCTAAAATTGCATGCTCCTAATTATGTGGGAAATTTGAATCAAATATGACCTATATGACATGTGATGATTTCCTGTCAATTTATGGTCAAGGGCTAAGTATGAATGCATGATGTATGCAAAATTTTATTTTCTTTGATGATAATATACATGTGATCAATTACGTAAATTACAATGGAAAACTGTGTTAAATATAATTTGACATGGAAGAGAGTAATGGAAAGTTGTGAAGGATAAGAGGCCTTGAGTTGATGGTGGTTTCCTACCTGTATTTCCTCTCCCTAGAGATAGATGATCTCAATAAGGGAAATTTTTTTGATAAGATGATGAGAGGGGAGAAAGCCCAAGGAAAATTTGCTCATTTTGGAGCCTATTGGAGGATTCCCAAAGAGTTAGTTTTTGAGCTCTAGATTCCTCATAGACATGATGTTGTCAGAGGAATAGGTAGGACATTGCCAAGAGTAATCCTGTATTAGAGATGGTATGGTATCTATTAGAGAACTGTATGAATGTGAAAATGACTCAATATGGTTGTGGAAATCAATTCCCATTGGTTGGAGGACCATTGTTTTTCCACTATGGCTCTCGTAGCATAACAAGTTAACTAATAATATAAGTGATGTGTTAAAAATGAATTCTCTATATAATTCTATAAATATTTTATGCACATCTTCATAGGGAAGAAGCCTATTTCTCACGAAGGAATTACTATACGTGTATGTTATTTTATTTTATTACCAATCATGTGAATGTATTTAATAAGAGCTAATATATAGTGCATGTGGTGGTCTGACTGAAATGTATAGTGGGACCACATGGTGGGGTCCTTGTCATTTTGCATAGCCATTTGGTAAGTAAAAAGGATACTAGTGATACCATAAAAAATGGGTAAGGAAATTTAATAAGAATTTTCTAGAGAGTTTAAATAAAAGATAGAGTTATAAGAACAAATATATAGATGAAATTGGAAAGTTATCTTTATAAAAATGATTAGAATACAAACAAAGGAAAAGCAATATTGTAATAAACTTAACAATATATACATATGTTGAACCAAAATAAAATAATTATAGTATAAAAGGAAGTATCAGAAATCAATAAGTACTTACACAATGACTATCAAACCCTCTCTCGACCAACAGACACACACACACACACACACACAGATATACATATGTACTCAAAAATATTGAAGAGACGATGCTCAATGAGCAACTGAAAATATATATGAGACATAATTGTATAATGAAAGAACGAAAAAAATAAAGGTCTCAATTATTTCATAAATATTTTCAGTGTAATCTATGTTCCAGAACTCTAAATTAATTAATGACTATATAATAAAGACAGGTATTGGGGTAATCGTGTTATCTAGGGATTTCAAAATAAAAAACAAGATACACTAGTGAGAACTTTATTTCTGCATCATAACTTAACAACAATAATAATTCCTTGAATACGAATGTAGAAAAATGTTTGAAACTATGGTTTAAAACTGATAATGGGGTAATTCAGTACAAACCCTCTCCATGAGAGAATACAATTCTTATATCCACAAGAAAATTTTTTCTACAAAATAATTAATTTCAACAATGAAGAAAAGGGGCTACATGGTAGACATAACCGATGCTTGAGCAAAAAATTTCAAAACCCTAAGGAGCTTGAGGCTCAGAAAACTACACATTAATTTGATAGAAACCTTCATGCTGAGGAGATAAGTGAAAATGGAATGTTGAAAAGAGGAAAAATATTAATAAGTATTTACTGTGAAAATATGAAAATCTCCAAGTAGCATGACCTTTAAAACAATTGGTAGATCAGAAAATACCCTAACATGCATTTGACCAAACCAAACAAATAACAATTATAAGACGATATGCATGAAAGCAAAGGTAGGTGAATGAAATAAATTGAACTAAAATACTATGAAATACCTTATGCATATTTTTAACAAATATTGTGGACGTTGTTATAGAACAAAATAATATATAAATATTAGTGTAAATATTGACCACCACATAGATTTCTCAAGTAACAAGGAAAATATGTACTATGTGAACAAATAAAAAAAATTGAATTTCATATGAACTCGTAGGAATGACTTCTAACATGGCCACTGACTATAAGTGAGAAGATAACCATATCAATATAAGATCCAATAATACTTTCTATCATCTTCATACTCTCCCTCTCTATTATTGGGGCCCCTCTCCCTTATTTGGTCGGGAGAGTGGGTTCGTAACCTCACCCCCTCCCTCCAATAACAGAGATCAAGCTCGTATCATTTCTTCCACCATTCTATACCAAATTGACCACCTCTTGATAATGAGATTTTTGACCACCTTTATTATTAAAACTTGTTTATGAAGTCCAATTTACCCTTTTCCTCCATTTACAAAAATAAGGGCCCTGACTCATTTTGATGCTTTTATCTACGCTTCACTTGTCCATTTAGGTAATCCCATGTGGAGAAGACAGTAGCAGTGATGCAAAAAATGTCTTTCTATTAGCCAAGACTCCGATGGGATGTTAGCAGGTACATAAAGTCATGCACCGACTGTGCAGGGTTCGATTACCCATCCTTAAAATATAGAAAGGTAGGGGCTTAGTGGTCAGGACACATGAATTGTCTGATGTATCAATAGGTACTCCCAAAAAATAAATGGGGGAAGGTCCGGTTCTTTCCAGACCAAACGGGGAGAACAGATGATGTTGCCACTGTTTCCATGCTTATCTTTCATTCCCTTCATTTTTCTATCAAAATCACGAGAAAAATACTTCACAATCACTCCAAGAATGTAACAAACATCTCCACCAACACTTACCTTATTTCTCTTGGAAAACAATGACCCAAATGACTGAGGAACTCTCCCACAAATGTGCCTAGCATTTCCTACTCTTCTCTGGCTTAGTGAATGATATGCTATTTATGAGATACACTATCGATCTCAGCCTCCGAGGTTCACCTATATCTTAACAAGATAATGAACCTAGGTTTTCCTATAGCTTAACAAGCTAATGAACCTTTCTCCGCCAAATATTCTCTCGTGAATCAACCCCTGGAATACCATTGTGTCCTCGAGAAATACACATTGTTGGGGAAACTAAATGAAAATCATCAAGAAATCACAATGGAGTTCTCTCAAATGATAATGTAAAACAAATCTTTGGTGGCACTCAAAGTCCCCAAAATAATGGGTGAGCTTTTCGCTTGGAAAAATAGTGCTAAACAATAAGTGACATGGCTAAGCAGCTTAAGCAACTAAGATCAAAATCGAAAATCCAATAATTCCAAATGAAGTGAGCTCCCTTCATTTTATAACCTTTATTGCGCCTTCTTCCTCGCCTTTTCCTCTATACGTTGTTCCCAGTCACGCTTTTCTAACCAATTATTAAGGGTGTGTATATTTCATGAGTGGTTAGCCCCCATACATTACCAAAAAAATAACATAACATAATTTTAACTAACTTCTAACTCCTAAGTCTTCTAATGAAAATAAAATGAGCCCCGACATCACCAAAATTCCCCCCCATAACATAAAAATAAATTTCATTCCAAAATAATTTAGAAAGGGACATTACACTGATTTTGACATGTTAGAAAAATCCACTAGACCCTTCCAATTGTTTTGGGCTAGATGTGTCATGTAATAGTTCATTCACTTGTTGATTCATCTTTGGAATTGGAAATCTTCCTTAAAATTGTTAAATTATGCAACTAGGGTCAAATTCCACTTTGGAAAACTCATTTAATGGAGCGAATTATTGAATTTAACTCCTATTTCTGAGAGGACAAAAATCAAACTAAATACCACTCCAATCAGACAAGGAGGAGTGTGTTTTTGAGTTAAAACCAAATCATGTGGAAATTATCAAGGTTAGCTACAACATAATGTAGGCTCAGGAAACCCAAAATACATGTCTTTTCATCGACATGGATTCAGATAAATACAAGAGACATCAAACCTCATTTGGCACTTCATCACCTCACAACACATCTTCTCTCTCCTCTTCGTATTGGTTCGTACAACTTAGAAGTGGAAGGTTTCTCATGCATGTGAAGGACATGTGGCTAATTCTGATTGGGCTGAGTTGATATATTGAAGTGATAAGTGCAAGAAATTGATCAAGTTCACATGAAGCATATCTTGTTTCATATTGCGATTGAAAGTAGCCGCAATTGGAATGAGGCCCCTAATTTGAGATCTATGAGACACCTAAGGCTATGCACATGAGGAATTCAACCTTGATCTCTCTGGTGGTTCAAAATTGTAGTTGGATTTACTCCATGAGTGTTGTAGTAAAAAGAAATAAATCAGATGTATACTTCTTACATAATGGATTCAAATTAAGAACCAAATCATTGTCGCAATTTAAAAAAAAAAAATTTGTCTTGTATGGTTCATACATAATGGATCCAAATTAAAAACAAAAGCATTTACTATAAATATTTAGTTTTTATTTTATTTATATATAGTATTTAGATTTTGAAATACAAGCACATCAATATAGTAGTATTTATATCATCATTATAGCAACTTTCAATGAATTACATCCATTACCACTTCACCAAGGTATAATCAATCACATTTTCAATGAAGTAGATCCATCACCAATTAACAAAGATATAATCAATTTATACGAGACTCATAAACATAATTTTTGAGATTCCCTAATGATTTGGAAGTTTAGTTCAATTTTTTAGAAAAGTCACTCTTTATAGGTTTGATTTTTGTATGCTACACCAACGTTTTTTCCAAAGCGAATTACAATCACATTTCCTTTGAAACTGTGTCACACATATTAATCTGAATATTAGTAAGAACATATAAATTTGGAAATATGTGAACCCTTTTCACTATGCATTTTATAAACCATTACTACCCTCTCAGCTTTACGGCTACATTATTACATGTTATGTTTACTTATAATGACTCATAATTGTTGATAGTCACTGAGTGGGTTTGCCTACTCGGGAAAATTGTTGGAATATATTATATTCCTGGGAAGGTAATAATTTTTTTGTATTATGTCGAAAGTTGAATACAATCTTATGTAAAAGTGTAACATATTATATCCCATATTCATTACAGCATAATATACTCTTGTACCCATTTATTATATAAAGAGGTGTTATTTTGGAGAATTATATTATCCCACATTCAATATGTGAGTGTAATTCCCCCACATCTCTGGGTATATAATAGGGTCAAGGGAGATGTTTTGTAAATCATCACATCTCATCTTCTGCTCATACTGTCATTTGTATCGGGTTATTTGTAGTTTATATCTTTGTAATATTGTGGTGGATTTCTGGAGATAATAGAAGACAACCTTCCCCTTCCCATGGACATAGCTCAATTGGGTAAACCACGTATATCTGTTGTATTCTTTTTCCTTGTTCTCTTTGTATTCTTATTTATATGTTGATATGTTGTTGGTTTCTTAGATAGATAGCCATTTTATTATATCTAATATTCTTAAATGGTATTAGAGTCATGGTTACTATGATCTAGGCTTCTCTTCAGATCTGGGCATGATTCTACATATTTGAGATTTTTGTTCTCATATCCCTAACTTTGTTGTGTAGTTTTTTCGCAGATTTTTTTTCAAGGGGATCTTGATTGTTTTTCCATAAGATCTATATTTTTTTGGATTTTAGGGGGTTATTTATTGTTTTTTATGTAAGATATATATGCTTTTTGAATCCTCCTCAAGGAGATCTATCTTTCGGTTGTAATATTCAGTTACAACAGTTACAGTAGTTTTTTTTCTTTTTCTTATTTTTTATTTATTATTATTATTATTATTATTATTATTATTATTATATATATATATATATATATATATATATATATATATATATATAATTTTATTTTAATTTTTTATTTTAAATTTTTTTTACAGAGCCAAAGATTAGCATACTGAGGGTTCAGATCAGAATTTTGGCCACATAGGTGGATGCAGAGGGGCTACGCCATTTCCAAAAACTAGTTATAATAAGCATTTGGAGCATTATTGAGTGTTTTTTTTGTTTTACCACATGACATTTTTGTCTGGACTGTTACCTTTTGTGAAGAATATCCCAGAAAAGAGTAGATATTTGTGTTTCTCTCACCGAGCTACCCAATTTATAAAAAAAAAATAGCTTAAACGAAGTCCCAAAAGAAAAGTTATTGCTGATTTAAGATTGGTAGTTTTTCAGGTTTTTGGGGACGACAAACGAACTACAAAAATTTACAGTTTTCTATCCACTTTTTCTCTAGTCATTTCTTGCATTTGGGTCTATATTTATTGTCAAATTTCTATCTTATGACTTCAAAAGTAGCTTTTGTTCATGAACTTATCGGATCTAACTATCTTGCATGGAAAAGGAAAATAATTGATGTTCTGAGGAGTAAGAATATATGGAGGTTGGTTAATGATGAACACAAGAAAGCTATAGATGCTCAAGCATTGATTAAATGGGAATAAAATTTTGATCAAGAAAGAGGTATCATTGGTCAAATGGTTTCAGATAGTCTTCAGGTAAGTATTGAGGCAAAAGACAACCCAGTTGAGGTATGAAAAATTCTTGCTTCTTTATTTGATAAATATGACAATATTTGTACTTATTACCTTGAAAAGAAGATTCATGATCTAGATCCTTTTAATTTTGATAGAGTAGAATTATATGTTGCTGAATTGAAGACCTGAAATGAAAAATTAAATAATTGTGGTAAAGATGACAAGAAGACAAACACTGCTCTTATCATTCTTGTAGAACAAAAATTGCCATCTTGTTTTGACATGTTCATCCAAACTAGGAATAGGGCTCTTGAATTGTCTCAAATTACCACGAAACCTACTTTTGATGATTTTTGTGGAGGGTTGATAAATGAGCAAGAAAGGTTGATTGCTTCAGGACAAGTCTCACCTAATAAAGCTCTTATGGCACATAATAAAAATCCTAAGAAAAGTTTTAATAATGAAAATATTTCTTGTTCACACACTTCTAATCATACTAATAATAATGGTCATGCTTCTCATGCACACCATGAAACTAGTAAGAAGAAAAAAGTGTATGATCCTTGTAAGCATTGTTGTAAAACTAACCCTCCTGAAAATAATTTCTTTAAAGCAAAACGTTTAAGGACTAAAGAAAACAAGAAAAATTCTAATGAATCTCACGTAGCTTTATGTGCATCTATTGTTTCATCTAATAATTCTTCTTCTAATGTGGAATGGATAATGGATTTTGGTGCTTCTAAATATATGACTGGTAATTCTTCTTTATTTACATCTTATGACACTAATAAGCACACATCTCATAAATTTTCTATAGGTGATGGTAAACAACTTTCCGTAATTGGTTCTGGTAATGTTAATGTTGCTAATGGTCAATTGGAAGATGTTTTTCATGTTCAAAACAAGCCCATAAACTTACTTTCTATTTATCATGCATGTTAGAAAGGGTTTAAATTTCAAGCTTGGCCTGATAAATATGTTCTTAAAGATATCAACCAAAATTACAAAGTACTTTCTTCTGGCCTTGTTGATCATACAGTTGGTTTATATAAATTTGCAGGTTTTAATTCAAATAAGACACAACCCTTTTATTCCTATGTTTCTCATGTTGATGAACTAAGTAAATTATGGCATGAAAGATTGGGTCACTTGAATTATGGTAAAATTCAAATACTAACTAAAATGGTTCATGGTTTTCCTAATATTTCTTCTACTACTGGTGTTTGTGAAGGATGTGTTCTTGGTAAGCATCATAGATAAATGTTTGACAAAAGTAAATCTTGACGTGATAAAGAACCTTTTCAATTAATTCATAGTGACATCTATGGTCCTCTTAAAGTTCCTACAATATCCCATTTAGTTTATTTTCTCACCTTTATTGATGACTTTAGTAGAAAACCTTGGGTTTATTTTTTGAAACTAAAAATGAAACATTTGTAAAATTTCAAGAATTTAAATCCATGGTTGAAAATGCATCTGGTAAGAGTATTAAAACTTTGTGATCTGATAATGGGGGGGGATTTTTTAGGAAATAATTTGATGCATATTTATATAAACATGGTATTCAACATCAAAATAATGTTCCTTACACACCTCAAAAAAATGGTATTGTTGAAAGGGAAATTAGAACTTTAGTTGAAATGGCTAGATGTATGCTTTGTTCTAGAGGATTGCATAAGAAATTTTGGGCTGAAGCCATTTGTTGTGCTAATTTTATATTAAATAGAATTCCTACTAAATTTGTTAAGCATGTTACCCCTGAGGAAAAATGGAATTGACGTAAACCGGATATTAGTAATTTTAAGGTGTTTGGTTATGAATGTTGGGCTCATATTCCTAATGAAAAATGGAAAAAGTTAGAACCCAAATCTCACAAGTGTATCATCATTGGTTATGCTGAGAATTCCAAGGCATCCAGGTTATTTTATCCTTCTAATCAAAGAGTGATAATCAGAAGGGATGTTCAATTTAATGAAGTCACTTCCCCACCTGGGTCTGTAGAAACTCATGTTACCCTGAATTTACCAATACCACATGTTACTCCTATTCCTGTTACTCCTTATTCCAGTTCTATGCCTCTTATTGATATTGATTCTTCCTTTCCCTCAAGTATTCTACCTGAAACTCATGAAGCTCCTGAAGTGACTTATGTTCCTTCTATTCTTCCTGCTTGGGCTCAGAAAATCCTTGAATCTAACGGTAGTGAGGCCAAAAATATTTCTGATACTCGTCAAACTAGATCTAACTTTGCTCTAATGACCAAAGTTTTGGCCACATATGATCCTGCTACTTATGCTTAAGCTAAGGCTAATCCTCATTGGGAACAAGCTATGTCTCTCTAATATGAATTTCTTTTGAGAAACAAGACTTGGTCTCTTGTTCCTCTTCATTTAGGAAATAATTTATTTGGTTGTAAATGGGTTTATAAAACTAAGTTCACCGCAGAAGGACATATCGAAAAGTATAAAGATAGATTAGTTTCCAAAGGCTTTAATCAACTTGAAGGTATTGATTATAATGAAAATTTTGCTCCTATTTCTAAAATGAACACAATAGGAACCATTTTATCACTTCTTGTATATTTTAAGTGGGAAATTCATAAAATGGATGTTAAAAGTGCATTTTTAAATGGTGACTGATGAAATTTATATGCAACAACCTCCTGGTTTTATTTCTGCTGAATCCTTAAGTTTAGTATGCAAATTACAAAAATCCTTATATGGTCTCAAACAAGCCTCTAGGGCTTGGTATTATAAAATTGATCCATATTTCTTTAATAATGGTTTTAAGCGTTGTATATATGATCCAAATATGTATGTTAAGAACTTTGGTGATAATGTCCTCATTATTTTTTTATATGGGGATGCTCTTATTATAACTGGCAACCAGCTTGTATTAATTCAAGATATGAAAGTTTATCTTCAAAAGATGTTTGAGATGAAAGATCTCAGTACATTGCACTATTTCTTGGGTCTTCATATCTGGCATACGGCCGATGGTATTTTTCTCTCTCAACCTAAGTATGTGATAGATCTATTGGCTCATTTCCATATGAGTAATTGTAAACATGCTCCTACACCATTTAAATCTGGTGTAAAGTTAACTATTGAGTGTACCACTCCACTAGTTGATGATACTCTTTATCGTCAGCTCGTTGGAAGTTTAATATATTTAACTCACAGTATACTGGATCTCTCTTTTCAGTATGATTTCTTGGTTCATGCAACGACCTCATGAAATTTATTGGTAGGCAACGAAGAGAATTCTACGATATTTACAGGGGAAATTGCATTATGGTGTATTTTATTAGAGCAATGATGCAATTTTACTGTCTTGTTATATAGATTCTAATTGGCAAGGTGAAATTTTTTATCGACGATCAATTGCTGGTTACATATTTCAACTTGGTTTAGGTATGATCTCTTCGTCCAGCAAGAATTCGAAAACTCTTTCTTTATCTTCATGTGAAGAAGACTATAGAGCATCTAAAGAAGTATCTAAAGAAGCCGTTTGGTTATGGCATGATATCACCGAGCTTTGTCTAGTTCTGAAATCGTCCACAATGTTGAAATGTGACAATCAAGGGGAAATTAAGCTTTCTTGCAATTTGGTATATCACTCCAAAAAAAAGCATATCGACCTTGATGCTCATTATATTTGAGGTCTTATCCCCGATGGCATTGTTTCTCTGGAGTATTTTCCTACTGAGTATCAGGCAGCAGATATGTTCACCAAATCCTTGACAAAAGCGAAGTATGTGTATTTTTGTTCTTTTCTTGTGATGAGGGAAGTTTTCATCAAGGGGGAGTAGTAATGACTCCTTCCTTAGTGTTAGGTAGTGTTAGGATGGGCTCTTCTCCTATCCATTATTAAGGGGGAGTGTTGGAATATATTATATTCCTTGGAAGGTAATAATGTCTTTGTATTATGTCGGAATTTGAATACAATCTTATGTAAAAGAGTAACACGTTATATCCCATATTCGTTATGGCATAATATACTCTTGTGCCCATTTATTATATAAAGAGGTGTTATTTTGGAGAATTACATTATCCCACATTCAATATGTGAGAGTAATTCCTCCACATCTCTGGGCATATAATAGGGTCAAGGGAGCTTTTTTGTAAATCATCACATCTCATCTTGTGCTCATACTGTTATTTTTATCGGGTTATTTGTAGTGGCTCTCTTTGTAAGATTGCAGGAGATTTCTTTCTGGGTCAACCACGTATATATGTTGTATTATTTTTCCTTGTTTCCTTTTGTTATTATTTATATGTTGATATGTTGTTGGTTTCTTAGATAGATAACTAGTTTAGTAGGTCTAATATTCTTACAAAAATTATCATCAATCAAAAAATAAAAGATATACAACCTTATTTGTACCTCTTCATCTTATAATATTATAATTAAATATAATAATTTTCAAAGTATATGAGAGATTGTATTACGACAAATAAACATAGTTTACGTAAGATTTTTGGCATGCTAAACAAACATCCACTACATGTGCCCATATACTACCCACGTGTTCGCACAAGACATTAAGAATGGTTTGTCGGCATGCACACATGGAAAATCACACCACCGCGTGGGCCTGTATTCCAACCACTTGTCGACACCAAATTATTATCTACATATATGTTCATCGAGATCACTGACATCCTTTCCTTCTCCCTATCCTTGATACTCCTCTTACATGTTTCTAGTAACTGAAATCATAAGTTTTATGAGGTATGTCATCCTAGATCGAATCCATTTTTTCTCGTTCCCTCCTTTATTTCTACCCATTCTCATATAGGCCCATGCAAGGGGGCACACAACCGGAATTGATGAGTTTCAATTTACTTAGGATTTTGGAATAACACATTTCCTTGCAAAAAATGATGATCATCATGCCACTGTGGGCATTGCAGTAGAGGATGATCTCCATGCCAATGTGGGAATTGCAATAGATGATGATCTCCATGCCACTATCATCATTTCAGATCATCTACTAAAATCCTGGAGGCCTTAGTCTTTTTCCAATGGTAAAATATTTCTTCGAGAAAAATATATGGGAGGGTGTCAAGCCAAAATACAATATGCTCATTACTCTTTGTCAATTATATTTTCAAGATCATTCAGATGATTTAATCTACATTTTATATTTCTTATGTTTTTCTAGATGGTATTTCTTCAAATTATTGGTTATTATTATTGATGTTAATTTCCAATATAACTTTGTAGTGGGAATAATTTGGATTTCAATGTTTGTTTGTATGTATATTTCAATGTATGTTTGTTTGAGATACAACTAGCAAGGTGTCAATGATTTTTTCCTAGACATAATCCCTTGCCAGTACCAAATTGTCTGCAACCCAAACTGTCAGCAACCAACAACAGTTTTGTTTCAACTAATCTTTCAGCAAAGGAAGAGGGAACCTATCAAGAATTAGACACTTCAAAGGATGGTTACCTACCTTCACTAACATTGGGTTTATTAGATCTCAGAGTAGTTGGGTTTATAAAATATCAAAATATAAGGTAAGGAGAAGTTCTCTTCTGAATATTTAGTTTTTACTATACCTTTAATGAGATAGTGTTTGTTTTACATCATGCACTGTTCATGTTGGAGAACATAATAATATTTTTTTAAATCCTATGCCATACCTATTAGAGGAGAGAGATTTTTGTTGATGAATTTGTTGCAACATCTATGCAAATACCTTTATCCTACTACAAAGCTTTCATTACATCAATGGGACCAGGTTACCAAGGATGGAAATGAAAGAAATGCAAAGAAATAAAAACAATTATATATCAAAAACATCAAAACAACTATATATGGGAACACGATGGAAATGAAATAAATGCAAAGAAATGAAAAGAGTTATATATCAAAAACATCAAAACAACTATATCTGGGAATGTGAAGCAGAGCCGATACTAGAGCTTGCACTATGCTAATTTAGAGAAATGAGAATACTTTTATATAGCAACATGAAGTAGACTCAATACAAAAAAATTGAGCTGAGCTAATTTAGAGAAATGAGAAAAGTTTTATATATCAACATGAAGCGGAATGAGTACTAAAATCTTTAGTTGAGAAAATACAAATAAATGTAAACAGTTCTATATGGGAACATGTAGGAGAGCCAGAAAGGATGAGTATATTGTAGGTATTCTTGTTTATGTGTATATTGTTATTGGTAATGCTTCAATTCGGTCTTTCCTACTTATAACTCTTATATTCTATGTAGCTTACCCTTATATTATATGTAGCCCCAAACAAAAGAGAGAGTTTCAATGCTAATTTCATCTCCTCTAGGAGAATTCAGAGTAAGAGAAAAATATCCCAACAAACATAATAGTGCTAATTATATCTCCTCTGGGAGCATTTAGAATAAGAGAACAATATCCCAGCAATCATATAGGCGTGACAATGTTTACTAGATTCTCAGTCAGATTTAAATGAGATCACTTGTCCTTAGGTATGGTTACTCAGCTACTCAGTGAGATGTAAATGAGAGCACTTCTACTCAGATATTCCCTTTTGTCTCTTGGCACGATGTCTTCATTCAATTTCCCTTTCATCTCTCTGCACCATATGTTCATGGAATTGTTAGCTTGGAGAATACTCCTTGGTGGCACTGACTAACTTTGAAATATATGCCTACTACTTGAATTGTTCTAACTACTTCCACTCTCTCCACTGCTAACTTTCAAATAACGTGATGTACTAGCTGAACTTTCCTTAGTCTGAAAAGGTGTGAACATACTAGGATGAAC
>JAXQQM020059339.1:0-41771 GCA_034641835.2 Pinus albicaulis
GATATAGTTTGAAGTTTGCCGATTTGTTGACTTTTCCTTTCCATTTCTTCTCTCCACCTGTCTTCAGTCTCTTTTATCTTTGGCAAACTGCCAGGAACACAGTCTGAAATGAGATTAATTGAATATAAGCTGTCATTTATGAATTGCGTGAGATTATTCATTATATTTCCGGCCCTTGATATTGCTCTATCAGATTTCATTAATTGATGTTCCCATTCTGTAAACAAGATTTCTTTGTGTTTTTCCTCTATCCTAGGAAGATTTGCTTCTTTTCCCTTTTCTGTATCCTGCCAGTTGAGAAACTCATAAATCTTTTCATCGGCATCATCTATTTCTTGTCTAAGAGTTATGATAGTTT
The DNA here is from genome assembly GCA_034641835.2 of Pinus albicaulis. Lineage (NCBI taxonomy): Eukaryota > Viridiplantae > Streptophyta > Pinopsida > Pinales > Pinaceae > Pinus > Pinus albicaulis. The sequence goes on from JAXQQM020059339.1 coordinate 359, forward strand.
GGATCAAAGATGAAGTAATCTCACAAAAAGGTTCTGCTTGTGACAGTTTTGAGCAAAATTCAATTAACTGCTGAGTCAATAATTTATTAGCCTCAAGGGCTTCCGATTTGAATTCATATAACTTTGGATAATCTTTAAACTTATCCAAAGTTGCTTGAAATTCCTTTTCTTGAATCATTTTTGCCTTTTCCTCATTTTGTAACAAACTCTGTAACTTAGAAATTTCTTCATTTAGCTGCTTTTGTTTGCCTAAAAGCTTTTCATCAACCTTCTTCTTTTCTTCAGCAAGCTGTTTCTCCAATTCTTTAGACCTGAATGTCTGATCCTGTAGTTGTTGTTGCAATTGGCTGATCAGTTGCTGATTCTCCTTAGCTTTTTCTTCCAGTGAAGCTATGTGAAGATCTTTCCGAGTTATTAGTTGAGAAACTTCTACAACTTTATCCACTGTTGCAGCACTATAAGCTCCTGTATACTGGGACAATTTCGTAAGGTCTTCAAATGGATTCATTTCATTGTTCTTATAAACAATATTCATAAACTCATCTGATGGAGTAGAAAATATACCCTTTTCTGTTTTTCTTTTCTTTCTTTGTCTTTTGACAACAGCCTTATGTTTAGGGCTGTAAAATACATCCAAAGGAGGGATCTCCTCACCTTTTAACACTTCAAAGATAATTTAAGCACAAAATCACCAGATGTGATCTTTCATATAAATATAATAAGGAATGAAGTACAGAAATGTTAGCTCCAAATCCCAAAAATATTACAACTTCCGATCCCTCTCTAAATGCATGAGAGGGATTTAAATAATAAATTACATAACAAAATCCTAATACTACTGCTACAATCTATCAAATTAAAACTGAAATTCTATTTTGAATAAAACTGATTCATTGTTTTTCTCCTTCGCTTGATGAAGCCAAGTTGCAAATGTTCAACATATCTCGGAGTCTTGGTGGATGACTCATCTCAGTATGCAACTGTCCAGCATAGGTGGCATCAGAAAATTCTGGAATTAGACAATCGACAGCGTTTGATAGAAGTTTGATAGCGGTCTATTGATTGTTTGGCTTGATCACATGAGTCCACATACTATCCCAGGATATAGTTTGAAGTTTTCCGATTTGTTGACTTTTCCTTTCCATTTCTTCTCTCCACCTGTCTTCAGTTTCTTTTATCTTTGGCAAACTGCCAGGAACACAGTCTGAAATGAGATTAATTGAATATAAGCTGTCATTTATGAATTGCGTGAGATTATTCATTATATTTCTGGCCCTTGATATTGCTCTATCAGGTTTCATTAATTGATGTTCCCATTCTGTAAACAAGATTTCTTTGTGTTTTTCCTCTATCCTAGGAAGATTTGCTTCTTTTCCCTTTTCTGTATCCTGCCAGTTGAGAAACTCAGAAATCTTTTCATCTGCATCATCTATTTCTTGTCTAAGAGTTATGATATTTTGGATCAAAGATGAAGTAATATCACAAAAAGGTTCTGCTTGTGACAGCTTTGAGCAAAATTCAATTAACTGCTGAGTCAATAGTTTATTAGCCTCAAGGGCTTCTGATTTGAATTCATTTAACTTTGGGTAATCTTTAAACTTATCCAAAGTTGCTTGAAATTCCTTTTCTTGAATCATTTTTGCCTTTTCCTCATTTTGTAACAAACTCTGTAACTTAGAAATTTCTTCATTTAGCTGCTTTTGTTTGCCTAAAAGCTTTTCATCAACCTTCTTCTTTTCTTCAGCAAGCTGTTTCTCCAATTCTTTAGACCTGAATGTCTGATCCTGTAGTTGTTGTTTCAATTGGCTAATCAGTTGCTGATTCTCCTTAGCTTGTTCTTCCAGTGAAGCTATGTGAAGATCTTTCTGAGTTATTAGTTGAGAAACTTCTACAACTTTATCCACTGTTGCAGCACTATAAGCTCCTGTATACTGGGACAATTTCGTAAGGTCTTCAAATGGATTCATTTCATTGTTCTTATAAACAATATTCATAAACTCCTCTGATGGAGTAGAAAATATACCCTGTTCTGTTTTTCTTTTCTTTCTTTGTCTTTTGACAACAGCCTTATGTTTAGTGCTATAAAATACACCCAAAGGAGGGATCTCCTCACCTTTTAATACAATATGCCCTGTAGGATGTTCAGGAATGATTTCAACATCCTGCTCTATTTGTTCTTCACCTTTATCCTGCAATCCAAGCTGTTGAGCAAACTGATCATATTGATTTAATAACTGAGAAGAAATATCAAGATTAGTGGAAACCATAATCTCCTTAGTTATTTCTTTTCCTTTCTCTTTATCTATGCTCTGCTTAGTGCTTTTATCATCCGATCCATCCTTTTGATTATGCACCTGATCATTGATATTTGTGCCTTTGTCTGTGATTTGAGCAGTATTTCCCTTTGGGGCATCAGGTTTGTCAATAGTGACCACTTTTTGAGTATGTACAATCGGCTGGTTGACAGCCGATTGTGTAATGATTTTGCTGGTAGATGTTTCTACTAGCGTTTGGCCGGATGTACCTTCTGTCTCTGATTTTTGGATTTGAGTTCTCAGCTGGTCCGGAGGTACTCTCAACAATCTCTGGCTTCTAAATAAGAGAAATTTATTTATTTCCTCCTGTTGAAATTTAGACTTGACCAAGTCAAAAATCTGAGGAAAATTATCTAATGAAACAAACAAATCATCAAACATATCTGGTTCATGCTCGAAACGAGCAATTGAAACTGAAGCAGTGACATCGAATGCTATCTTTTTTTGGATCATATTGTCTTCCAGGAATGGTTGCAAATTTACAACCTCTTATCTTGAAGACTTCCTTTTCTGCATGCTTGAAATCATTTAGAGTGAAATGACCACAATTGAGTGGGAATTGAGGCCACATTTTATTCTTACTGTTGTTCAAAGACCTGGATATACCTTCAATTGTCAATTGATAAGAAACTTCTTGAGCGAGAAGTTTGTCTGGAACAAAAAGCGGAAGAACATGCGGCTCCACTATACTACCAAAAACCCTGATGTAAGTAAATTTTTCCTCCCCAAACCAATCTCCGATTGCAGACAGGTCGGCTTTAGCTTTATCAGAAATCCTAGGAGGAAAGCGATTAAAAATGGTTTGGAAAACAAGAATGAGGAAACCATGACAGATTCTATATACATTAGCTTGGAAATGAATCTTCCAAAGAAATTTATGATAAATATGGATTGGAAGGGGGTTATTGGGAGTCCATTTCCATCCAAATAAGGGAAATTCGGAATTGAAACAAATAGCATCAAGAATATAGGCACAAAAGAAAAAGGGGGTAGAATTTCCAGCATCTTTTTCTTGTCTGTACTCAAGGATCCTATTGGCCATTCTATCAGAAAGAATAACAGCCCAATCCATACTGTCGGAATTCACAGCTGCTAGGATTAATGGGACCATTTGTATAGAAAACCTAGCTGAATTATCATTGCCAAATAACCTACACATCATGGCAGCTGCATAGGAATATGGAGGCAGAAGAGAATCTACGGAATACATACCGGATGCTTCATTTCGGTGCTTCTCTGGGTTTTTCCTCCAATTTCTGATAGGGTCGGATTGGACTTTGTTATCATCAGCAAATTCTTTGATAAATTCCTTGTTATACACCTTCTGTGGGTCTGGAAGGTGGTACATTGCTTTCAAGTCTTCTGCTTTAAACGAGCCGAAAGACACTCCAGATGCTGAAACAAACGTTCTATCTTGTATCTTTACACTGTCGATAACCCATCGGACTACATCATAGTAAGGCATGATGCTCGCTCTAGCTGCAATTCGATGTAGAAATGAATTTGCAAGTGTTCTTTCATTGATGTCAGAGTCAGAATCCGAGCTATCCTCGTCTGGAACTGATGCCTTCTCCACTGTGACCTTGGGGTCTTATTTTTCCAATAGGTTGTAGACTGTGTCCCATGTCATTTTCCCAAGACCTTGGCATGATGTATCTGTGACTAGCCTTGGCTTTATGGGCTTTTCTTTTGAGACCGTAGGAGTTTCGGCAAGCTTCACTGGTAGAGCAGTCTTGTTTCTTCTTCCTCTCTTTGACATTTCTGCGTCTGCTACAGCTTCCCTTTGTCTGTGAATGAAAAAACGTGTTGTTCTTTGGCTCTGCAAGACAATAAACTCTCAGTCGTGATCAACAAGCCACTCAAACGGAATGATTTATGAATTTATGGTTTTTCATTTATTTGTTTCGTATATTGCATAAATGCTCCTTTTGGGTCACCCTTAAGTATTTAAAACCAAATCATAAACCATATTCATTTGATTCGTTATTGAATGCCTTCGTACCAATAAAGATTTGGCGCTTGTGATATATTAATATATTCAAAAAAAATCTTCGTATGCAAAATAGATGAATCGCATCGGAAGTTTTCGAATGGAAAATGAGTATCACAATACGTTTATCCCGATTGATCGATTGCGATTGCAGATCTTTCCGATCTCTATTGGTGGGGTCTACCATATATTTTAAACAAATGTTCGATTTTTCTTTTAAAAGCGTTTATTATCAAATGCACATCGGATCGGGGAATTTCACCTAAGCGTAAAGAGTTTCTTGAAGACTGTCCCGATTAATCGATTGCGATTGACCGCATCGCATCGGAAGTTATAATTAACTGTTTTAAACTCTTAGCGATTGAAATTTTCCGATTGGACTAATCGCATCGGAAGATTTGAAATGGGCATATGAAATTTCTTTTAAAGGTTATCTCCGATTCTCCGATTGCGATTGAACTTTTAACTTTGATTTGTTTTTTTTTATGATAAGGCCTTGTATATTAGATCGGACCATAAATTTTTTGGATGTTGAATTTGTTTAGTTACAATATTTAACTTTCCAAAACAATGAATTTTATTTCTAAGTGTTTTATTTCTAAAAAGAAAGGGACCCTATTACTTAAATTTTATTTCTAAAGTTTAAGTAAAAGGGAGGGTTGTTGTATGGTACAACAATTGGCGATTCACTTGAAAGAACCAGTTATCTCTGAAAAATAGAATGAATACTATATTTTAAGTAAGTAAAGATTTTTAAAGGTAAATAAAAATTATCCTAGGATAATCAGAAATAAAATCTAACTTATGAAAAAGAATAAGAATTATTAACGATTTCTTTCTAGTTTCTTGAGAATAAAAACATTTTGAGTTGTCTTAAGCTTTGATTGGTATTAATAATGAAGTAAGTGGATTTCTTCAAGCTTGGTTTTGATAATATACTCTATTGTCATAGGTATTGCCTCTGCTGCCCGCAAACGTTCATAGTCTCGACAGGGTTACCTATTAACCATTAACTATTCATTGTCCCATTCAACTAAGATTATGACTTTTTAAAAGATAAATTCATAAGATATGTTATCTCATGTTTTTGTCTTTTATTTATTTTTATTTCTTTTTTAAGAGCCATTGTTCTGGTTTGGTAGCCAGTTGTTAACAATTCCATTCAATAGTTATAATTAAACTGAACAAGCTGGCTCGTGATGAGACCCCTTGTCTTATATTAATAAGCCATTACCCTGTTTTGATAGGCAGTATTGGTAATGTTAGTTTTATTATTTCTTATGAATATGGTAAGTCGGCTCATGATGAGACCTCTTATCTCTTAAAAATGTTTTCAATAATTTCTTAGAATTATATTCTAAAAAATCACAACCTAAATGAATGGGGTGAACTAGTCTTATCCTTAAGAATCAATGGATGACAATTTTCTGAGTTTTTGAGTACCAAGACTTGAATAATCTTTACTTTTATAGATAACTTCTCTCTGCTTAATAAAATTGTAATGATTTACATTTTCCTCAAGTTTTTCCAAAAAGATTATGCAAATAATTGGTATAATCTTTCAAAGTTTAACATCTTATTTAAAACTATCAAAAGAATATAATCATTTCTCTAAAAATTCTTATTTACACTAAAATAAATATTTATAATATTTTTCTTAAGAATTTTCCTATCAAGTAAACAGTCAATTAGAGACTTATTAACAACCTTTATTTATAAAAACAATAAAAGACTTTGCAAAAAGGAATATGTACAATTTAAGAAGGGGTTACCTCCTTATGAGAAGAATTTCTTTAAGATAAGCCCATTTACAGGAAGAGATTCTCTCTTACCTATTAGATCTTGGAGCATGAATGTATTTGAGCCTATCTTTTCAACGATCTGAAATGGTCCAAGCCACATCTTTTGAAATTTGGTATGTTTACCTTTTTCTTCATGTGCCTTATCCCATTTTAGAACAAGATCACCAATTGACAAAAATTTTGAGCCGGTAGAACTTGCATCAAAAGAAGATTTCACAAGTTGTTGATGTTTTTCATGAACAATTCTAGCTTTATCTCTCTCTTCTTCTAGTTTAAGGATTTGATCATACCTCAATTGAACGGATGAAGAAGGATTTTCTTCAATAAATTGTACTAGGGCTAATGATGGAAGAGTTAAATTTGATGGTATCACAGCTTCTTTTCCATAAACTAAATTAAAAGGTGAAGTTTCGATTGAAGCTTTCTCTGTAATACGATCAGCCCATAATGCAAAGATTAAAGATTTATGCCAATTCTTTTGATTTTGATCGATAGTCCTTTTAATAATCTTGATGAGATTTTTATTAGTGGATTCAACTAATCCATTACCTTGTGGGTAATAATTTGCTGAATATTTGAGTTTAAAACCTCTTTTAACTGCAAATTCTATTAAACTGTTTCCTGAAAAATAAGATGCATTATCAAAGACAAGAGCTTGAGGTACACCAAACCTGGTTATGATAAATTGATCTATGAAATCAATAATGGCATCAGAATTGGCTACCTTCAAAGGGATTGCCTCTACCCATTTTGTAAAATAATCGGTTGCAGTAAGAATGTACTTGTGTTGCTTGGAAGAATGAGGTACTATCTCACCAATAATGTCAAGTCCCCATTGTTCAAATGGTTGCTCAATATTTACTGGTTGCAAAGGAAAAGCTGGTTTCCTTTGTCTTCCACTTGCAGTTTGGCAGATTCTGCACTTTCTTACATATTCATGCGTATCTTTAAAAAGGGTAGGCCAATAATAGCCAGCACGAATTATTTTGTGAGTTGTGGTATCACCTCCAAAATGACCTCCTGCTGGTCCATCATGCAACTCCTGCAAAACCTTTTCAGCCTCAGTCTTTTCAAGACATCTCAACAAAATTGAATCATAATTTCTTCTAAATAACACATTATCAATGATCTCATATTTAACAACTTTTAATCTTAAAGCACGTTTTTTCTTATAACTGAGATCAGAAGGAGCATACCCATTTTTTAAGTAATAGATGAGATCAGAATACTGAGACTCAGAATCCGTAACACTTATCTGATTTACTTGAATATCTTGATTTGAATAATCATTCTCTGGTATGTTATGAGCTCCTGCTAATAATCTGCAAAAACCTTGTCCTCTAACAATCTTAGCTGGTTTAATATCAACATCATATTCTTGTAAGGTTGTTACCCAGTTAGCTCGTTTTTCTCCTACTTCTCTCTGAATTAATAATTGCCTCACTGCTGAGAATGGGACAATGATTTTTGTATGAGTTTTTAAGAGAAAAGGTCTGAAATGCTTGATTGATTTAAACACAGCAAAGGCTTGTTTTTCAACATCGGAATAATTCAGTTCAGCTCCTTGCAGATTTGAACTAAAGAATGAAATTGGTGCTTCAATTTTCTGATCATTAAGTTGTGTTAAAACAGCTGCATAAGATGTCTCTGTGGCTAAAGTATACAAAATAAAATCTTTAGAAAAATCCGGAGTACTTAATGCTGGTGCATTAATGATTGCCTGTTTGATTAACTCAAAGGCTTCTTTCTCTTTATGCCCCCATTTGAATACTGAATTCTTCTTGATCATATTTTGCATAGGTAAAACAATTAAAGAAAAATCGGGAATGAATCTTTTTACAAAATTGATCTGTCCAAGAAATGATTGCATGGATTTTTTGTTATGAGGTAAAGAAATATCAGAGATCTCTTTAACTCTGTCTGGATCAATGTATATACCATCTTTTGATACAACAAATCCTAAAAGTTTTCCTTCACCTAAAGCAAAGAAAGATTTTTTCGTATTTAATGAAATACCAAACCTTCTACATCTTTCAAATATTTGTTTAAGATCATGTAGATGATTGGTTCTGTTTTTAGAGAATACTGTTATATCATCGAGATAAACAACAATTGATTTATTGATCAGACCTTTAAATGCTATGTCCATGGCTCTTTGGAAAGTTGCTCCTGCATTTATTAATCCAAAAGGCATTTTTTGATAAGCATAAGTTCCCCATTTCGTTCTGAAAGTTGTTTTCAATCTGTCATCTGGATGAACCAAGACTTGATTATAGCCTGAAAATCCATCAAGAAAGGACATAAGTTCAGAACCAGCTACTTTTTGAAGTATCTTCTCCATGGTTGGCAATGGGAAATTGTCTTTCAAACATGCCTTGTTTAAATTTCTGAAATCAATACAGATTCTTATATCACCATTTTTTTTCCTTACAGGTACCATATTGGAAACCCAATTGGAATGCCTGACAGGAAAAATGATTTTGGCTTTCAAAAGTTTATTAAGTTCTGATTTGATTTGATCTTCAAGATTTGGATGAATTTTCCTTAGCTTCTGTTGAACGGGTTTAATATCGGGAAGCATTGGAATTGTGTGCTGAATAACTGAAGTATCATATGTTTTTAAATCATCATAATTCCAAGCGAAAACATTTTTGTATTTGTTCAATAGTTTAATGAAGGCATCCCTTTCCTCTGATGTTAAATTAAGTCCTAAATTAACATTTTGAGGTTTTGAATCAGAAGCAAGATTCACTAATTCAAATTTCAAAGTAGAACTTTGAAGCTTGGTATTAGTGACTTTCTTGAATCTGTCTTTAATATCATACAAGTCCTCCAATCTAACAACAGATTTCGGAATGGGATTTTCATTACTTTTTGAAGAAATTTGTAAATCATGCTCTTCTTCGTCGATAATTTGATCATCATATGATTTCTCCGAAGTCATGAAATTCAAGATATCTTGATCATGGTAAAAAACTCTCCAATTTGTGACATTGTCTGGGACAGATGGTCTAAAAAGTAATTCTATTGAAAATCTATCTGGGCTAAAATCTTCAGAAGGTATGAGTCTGGAAGCAACATTGGCTAGCAAGTCTGCTGTTGAATTTTGAGACCTAGGGATGGAAGAAATATTGAATGCAGAAAAGTGTGTGGTGAGTTCTTGAACCAGCGATTGATAATGTTTGAGGTGATTTGAAAGGCAGTGAATTGTATTTCTCACCTGTTTGACAATAATTTCAGAATCGCCGAATACTTTCAAATATTGCACTTTAAGGCCAATTTCTTTATACAAACCTTGGACTAAAGCTTCATACTCAGCTGTATTGTTTGTGCATTCAAATTCTAACCTACAGGACAGCATTGTCTTTTCACCTTGCGGGCTAACCAAGATACACCCTGCTCCTGAACCTTCGTTAGATCTAGAGCCGTCAAAATATAAAGACCAAAATAAAGAAGTATTAACAATCTTATTTACAGTTTCCCCAGTATCATTAAAACATCTTGACCTATCAGTTTGTGAATAGTTTTCAATCTGTGATGTTAAATTGTTTACTGAGAAAGGGGATGGTTGGGCAGTGAGATTTCCAAAAAATGACTCTGATGAATAATTTCCCAAGATGTTGTTATTAAATGCAATTGGTTGATTTTCCTGTTCAAAATCTGTTACGGTATGGGTCATGTGTTTCTCTCGATTGATTTTTATTTGATTTGGCTTTCCTCCATAAGGTAACCACATGTGAGACCAATCGGTAGAAATATATCCGTGGAGCTTTTCGGACCAATCTCTACTTAAAATCAACCCATAAAATTCAGGTATATCAGCTATTAAGATATCAATTCGTTGAACTACCCGTGGATCAGCTGCTAACCTGATAGTTACGGAGTTAATCTCTCCTAAAACCTGGACCTTGCTTCGGTCTAACTGTACAATGTGTATGGAAGACTTTTTGGGTTCTATGTTCAGTTTAGAACAAACTGAAGCTGGCATTATATTGGATGATGCCCCTGAGTCAATCAAACAATTGTGTAGGTTTCTGTTGTAGATCTCAAAAGTCAAAAGGAAGGGTGGAGTGTGAGAATTTGATCTATCCCCAATCAGGACTGAATCAGTAGCTTCTATCATACCAGAAGGTGGTTGACCAGAATCATTTGCAGCTTTAGCAGTGGGAAGAGGTGAACAGGGAACAGCATTCAATTCTTTGAGAAGCAATTTCTGCTGATGTTTTAATTTGCTAAGTTCAAACATAGTAATGTTTGCCTTAGTTTTCTTCATATCATCAACAATATTGTAATCCATTGAATCGGACACTACTAATGTTTTGGATGTTGGAGGAGTATTTGAAGTTGAAGGTGGGTTTTGGGGAACTGCTGCAGGTGATTTCTTTGTAGGTACTTTTTTGGTTTTTCTTTCCTCAAGAGTTGCTTTCTTTTCTAGAGCATTAATACGTTTTTCCACAGCAAGTGCTTCTTTCATGTTTTCAGCAAGTGTTGGTTTTGCGGCCCTGTCTACAAAAATAGCTATATTGGCAGGTAGGGCAGTAATATACCACTCACTTATGATTTGTTCACTTGGTTTGGAAGTCGTTGGGATTTTATTCAAAAGTTTATTGAAACGAGCATTAAATTCTTTAATGGGTTCCCTATGCTCTATCCTAAGATTGGAGAGATCATTTATTAGTGTAGCTAAAGATCTATCGTCTCCATACTTAGTGAGAAACTGTTCTTGGCAAATGTCCCAACTGGTAATAGAATCAGAAGGCAGGGAAAAATACCGGGATCCTGCTGATCCTTGCAATGTATAAGGAAAAAGCCTAACAACGACATCTTGCTCAGTCACTCCCTTCAAATTAACTGCTAACATGAAGTTATTGATATGTTCCTCGGCTTGGGTTCCATTTTCTGGATTAAACTTGGGTAGCCATTTTTCAGGAGCATCGGGTAATGCATGTAATGGTGCGGGCATATTGACTGCACCAGGTCTGGTCCATGGATCTGCCATTGTAATACCAGTGGTGGATGATACTGCTGTTGAGATTCCAGATGTCTGGGAAGGAATTGATATTGAGGAGTGAACAGTTTGAGATGTTGAAGTTCCCAATTCCTGATTAACAACGATATGTAATGAGGGAGTGGATGGTTGACTTCGCACGGGGGAAGATGAGATGGAAGATGTGGATGAAAGTGCTTCACTGTCAGAATCTTCAGTATTTTTCTTTGCCTTTTTCCTTTTAGGTAAAGGAAATTCAGTAGGTTCAATACCGAGCTTTTCACTCTGAAGTCTAGTAAGAAGGTGAGGTAGATTGAATTGCGAAGTCTCACTGCTTTGAGATAGCTCAGATTTCTGTGGTGAAATCGAGAAGCTCTGAAGTTTCTGGATGAGAGACTGAAATTCAGGAGATTCAAGACTTAATTGTTCTGAAGTATGGTGGGTTTGAGCAGTGATAGTGGATACCTCTTCTTCTTGCTTGGATGCTGAGGAATCAGCGGGCAATTTGGAAGTACGAGGTGATGTGGAGGGAGAATTACTCTTAGAATGGTTTGTAGATTTGGGTTTGCTTGCCATTCACAGTTGAAGGCCCTCCTTCTAGCGCCAAAAATGTTGAAGCCTAGAAAATCTCTGCTTCAAACATTGGGGGAAAACCACCCGGTCGGGACCTTAAGACAGCTCCTTTTCCGTTTGGGATGGTGGCTCCGACTGGATTTAAAGGACCAGTTTCCTTATAACTAAGTGGATTGAATTGAATGGGTGAAAATGGGACTAAATTAACAGAAAATGAAACTATTTAATCTAAACTAAATGCTGATAAAGAAATTCTAATTTTAACCCGGGTGATTATATGTGAATACAACTTAGGATTGTTTCAATTTAATAATAACCATGGAAATGTATTATTAACTAAATTGAAATGTGCAGAAACGAATAAAGATAACTCTGTTTAATAAATTAAACAGAGTTATATTAGCATATTGCATTCATCATTATATACCATTCATATATGCTTATAAATGATAACATTCCAATTATACTCAAAAATGATAATATAAAAAGGAAATATTATGAAAACCAAATATATAAATGATAGCAAATTCTTCAAATGAATACCATATAACAGAGAAAATCAACAGTGAACAGATAGAAATACCTCATTCATCTTGAAGACTGTCAAATGAAATGTGATACTCTGATCTAGTAACTCCGATGTAAAATTAAATCCAAAGGCACAGAAATGCAACACTTCAAAGATAATTTCAGCACAAAAATCACCAGATGTGATCCTTCATCAAATATAATAAGGAGTGGAGTACAGAAATGTTAACTCCAAGTCCAAAAAATATTACAACTTCCGATCCCTCTCTAAATGCATGAGAGGGATTTAAATAAGAAATTACATAACAAAATCCTAATACTACTGCTACAATCTATCAAATTAAAACTGAAAGACTATCTTGAATGAAACTGATTCATTGTTTTTCTGCCTCGCTTGATGAAGCTAAGTTGCAAATTTTCAACATATCTCGGAGTCTTGGTGGATGACTCATCTCAGAATGCAATTGTCCAGCATAGGTGGCATCGGAAAATTATGGAATTAGGCAATCGACAGCGTTTGATAGGAATTTGATAGCCGTCTGTTGATTGTTTGGTTTGATCAAATGCGTCCACATACTGTCCCAGGATATTGTTTGAAGTTTGCTGATTTGTTGACTTTTCCTTTCCATTTCTTCTCTCCACCTGTCTTCAGTTTCTTTTATTTTTGGCAAACTGCCAGGAACACAGTCTGAAATGAGATTAATTGAGTATAAGCTGTCATTTATGAATTGCGTGAGATTATTCATTATATTTCTGGCCCTTGATATTGCTCTATCGGCTTTCATTAATTGATGTTCCCATTTTGTAAACAAGATTTCTTTGTGTTTTTCCTCTATCCTAGGAAGATTTGCTTCTTTTCCCTTTTCTGTATCCTGCCAGTTGAGAAACTCAGAAATCTTTTCATCGGCATCATCTATTTCTTGTCTAAGAGTTATGATAGTTTGGATCAAAGATGAAGTAATCTCACAAAAAGGTTCTGCTTGTGACAGTTTTGAGCAAAATTCAATTAACTGTTGAGTCAATAATTTATTAGCCTCAAGGGCTTCCGATTTGAATTCATTTAACTTTGGATAATCTTTAAACTTATCCAAAGTTGCTTGAAATTCCTTTTCTTGAATCATTCTTGCCTTTTCCTCATTTTATAACAGACTCTGTAACTTAGAAATTTCTTCATTTAGCTGCTTTTGTTTGCCTAAAAGCTTTTCATCAACCTTCTTCTTTTCTTCAGCAAGCTGTTTCTCCAATTCTTTAGACCTGAATGTCTGATCCTGTAGTTGTTGTTGCAATTGGCTAATCGGTTGCTGATTCTCCTTAGCTTGTTCTTCCAGTGAAGCTATGTGAAGATCTTTCTGAGTTATTAGTTGAGAAACTTCTACAACTTTATCCACTGTTGCAGCACTATAAGCTCCTGTATACTGGGACAATTTCGTGAGGTCTTCAAATGGATTCATTTCATTGTTCTTATAAACAATATTCATAAATTCCTCTGATGGGGTAGAAAATATGCCCTGTTCTGTTTTTCTTTTCTTTCTTTGTCTTTTAACAACAGCCTTATGTTTAGGGCTGTAAAATACATCCAAAGGAGGGATCTCCTCAACTTTTAATACAATATGCCCTGTAGGATGTTCAGGAATGATTTCCACATCCTGCTCTATTTGTTCTTTATCTTTATCCTGCAATCCAAGCTGTTGAGCAAATTGATCATATTGTGTTAATAACTGAGAAGAAACATCAAGATCAGTAGAAACCATAATCTCCTTAGTTGTTTCTTTTCCTTTTTCTGTATCTATGTTCTGCTCCGTGCTTTTTCCATCCGATCCACCCTTTTGATTATGCACATCATCATTGATACTTGTGCATTTCTCTGTCATTTGAGTAGTGGACTTCTGACCAGTATTTGAACCGGATTTATCATCGGTATTTCCCTTTTGGACATCAGGTTTCTCAATAGTGACCAATTTTTGGGTATGTACAGTTGGCTGGTTAACAGCCGATTGTGTAATGATTTTGCCGGTAGATGTTTCTACTGGCGTTTGGCTGGATTTACCTTCTGCCTCTGACCTTTGTGTTTGAATTCTTAGTTGGTCCAGAGGAACTCTCAACAATCTCTGGCTTCTAAATGACAAAAATTTATTCATTTCCTCCTTTTGGAATTTAGACTTGGCCAAGTCAAAAATTCGAGGAAAATTATCTAATGAAACAAACAAATCATCAAACAGATCTGGCTCATGCTCAAAACGAGCAATTGAAACGGAAGCAGTGACATCAAATGCTATCTTTTTTGGATCATATTGTCTTCCAGGAATGGTTGCAAATTTACAACCTTTTATCTTGGAGACTTCTTTTTCTGCATGCTTGAAATCATTTAGAGTAAAATGACCACAATTGAGTGGGAATTGAGGCCACATTCTCTTCTTACTGTTATTCAAAGACCTAGATATTCCTTCAACTGTCAATTGATAGGAAACTTCTTGAGCGAGAAGTTTGTCTGGAACAAAAAGCGGAAGAACATGCGGCTCCACTATACTACCAAAAACCCTGATGTAAGTAAAATTTTCCTCCCCAAACCAATCTCCGATTGCAGACAGGTCGGCTTTAGCTTTATCAGAAATCCTAGGAGGAAAGCGATTAAAAATGGTTTGGAAAACGGGAATGAGGAAACCATGACAGATTCTATATACATTAGCTTGGAAATGAATCTTCCAAAGCAATTTATGATAAATATGGATTGGAAGGGGGTTATTGGGAGTCCATTTCCATCCAAATAAGGAAAATTCGGAATTGAAACAAATAGCATCAAGAATATAGGCACAAAAGAAAAAGGGGGTAGAATTTCCAGCATCTTTTTCTTGTCTGTACTCAAGGATCCTATTGGCCATTCTATCAGAAAGAATAACAGCCCAATCCATAATGTCGGAATTCACAGCTGCTAGGATTAATGGGACCATTTGTATAGAAAACCTAGCTGAATTATTATTGCCAAATAACCTACACATCATGGCAGCTGCATAGCAATATGGAGGCAGAAGAGAATCTACAGAATACATACCGGATGCTTCATTTCGGTGCTTCTCTGTGTTTTTCCTCCAATTTCTGATAGGGTCGGATTGGACTTTGTTATCATCAGCAAATTCTTTGATAAATTCCTTGTTATACACCTTCTGTGGGTCTGGAAGGTGGTACATTGCTTTCAAGTCTTCTGCTTTAAACGAGCCGAAAGGCACTCCAGATGCTGAAACAAACGTTCTATCTTGTATCTTTACACTGTCGATAACCCATCGGACTACATCATAGTAAGGCATGATGCTTGCTCTGGCTGCAATTCGATGTAGAAATGAATTTGCAAGTGTTCTTTCATTGATATCAGAGTCAGAATCCGAGCTATCCTCGTCTGGAACTGATGCCTTCTCCACTGTGACCTTGGGGTCTTCTTTTTCCAATAGGTTGTAGACTGTGTCCCATGTCATTTTTCCAAGACCTTGGCATGATGTATCTGTGACTAGCCTTGGCTTTATGGGCTTTTCTTTTGAGACCGTAGGAGTTTCGGCAAGCTTCACTGGTAGAGCATTTTTGTTTCTTCTTCCTCTCTTTGACATTTCTGCGTCTGCTACAGCTTCCCTTTGTCTGTGAATGAAAAAACTTGTTGTTCTTTGGCTCTGCAAGACAATAAACTCTCAGTCGTGATCAACAAGCCACTCAAACGGAATGATTTATGAATTTATGGTTTTCATTCATTTGTTTCGTATATTGCGTAAATGCTCCTTTTGGGTCACACTTAAGTATTTAAAACCAAATCACAAACCATATTCATTTGATTCGTTATTGAATGTCTTCGTACCAATAAAGATTTGGCGCTTGTGATATATTAATATATTCAACAAAAATCTTCGTATGCAAAATAGATGAATCGCATCGGAAGTTTTCAAATGGCAAATGAGTATCACAATACGTTTATCCCGATTGATCGATTGCGATTGCAGATCTTTCCGATCTCTAATGGTGGGGTCTACCATATTTTTTAAACAAATGTTTGATTTTCTTTTAAAAGCGTTTATTATCAAATGCACATCGGATCGGGGAATTTCAACTAAGCGTAAAGAGTTTTTTAAAGATTGTCCCGATTAATCGATTGCGATTGACCGCATCGCATCGGAAGTTATATTTGACTGTTTTAAACTCTTAGCGATTTAAAATTTTCCGATTGGACTAATCGCATCGGGAGATTTGAAATGGGCATATGAAATTTCTTTTGAGGGTTATCTCCGATTCTCCGATTGCGATTGAACTTTTTACTTTGATCTGTTTTTTATGATAAGGCCTTGTATATTAGATCGGACCATAAGTTTTTTGAATGTTGGATATGAAATTTTTCAAAACAATGAATTTTATTTCTAAGTGTTTTATTTCTAAAAAGAAAGGGACCCTATTTCTAAATTTTATTTCTAAAATTTAGAAAAAGGGAGGGTTGTTGTATAGTGCAACAATTGGCGATTCACTTGAAAGAACCAGTTATCTCTGAAAAATAGAATGAATACTATATCTTAAGTAAGTAAAGATTTTTAAAGGTAAATAAAATTATCCTAGGATAATCAAAAATAAAATCTAACTTATGAAAAAGAATAAAAATTATTAACAATTTCTTTCTAGTTTCTTGAGAATAAAAACATTTTGAGTTGTCTTAAGATTTGATTGGTATTAATAATGAAGTAAGTGGATTTCTTCAAGCTTGGTTTTGATAATATACTCTATTGTCATAGGTATTGCCTCTGCTGCCCGCAAACGTTCATAGTCTCGACAGGGTTACCTTTTAACCATTAACTATTCATTGTCCCATTCAACTAAGATTATGACTTTTTAAAAGATAAATTCATAAGATATGTTATCTCATGTTTTTGTCTTTTATTTATTTTTATTTCTTTTTTTTTAAGAGCCATTGTTCTGGTTTGGTAGCCAGTTGTTAACAATGCCATTCAATAGTTATAATTAAACTGAACAAGCTGGCTCGTGATGAGACCCCTTGTCTTATATTAATAAGCCATGACCCTGTTTTGATAGGCAGTATTGGTAATGTCAGTTTTATTATTTCTTATGAATATGGTAAGTCGGCTCATGATGAGACCTCTTATCTCTTAAAAATGTTTTCAATAATTTCTTAGAATTATATTCTAAAAAATCACAACCTAAATGAATGGGGTGAACTAGTCTTATCCTTAAGAATCAATGGATGACAATTTTCTGAGTTTTTTGAGTACCAAGTCTTGAATAATCTTTACTTTTATAGATAACTTCTCTCTGCTTAATAAACTTGTAATGATTTACATTTTCCTCAAGTTTTTCCAAAAAGATTATGCAAATAATTGGTATAATCTTTCAAAGTTTAACATTTTATTTAAAACTATCAAAAGAATATAATCATTTCTCTAAAAATTCTTATTTACACTAAAATAAATATTTATAATATTTTTCTTAAGAATACGGGACATCTCTTTGACAATTTGGAATAGGCAACTTGGAGATGACTTCAACCTTTGATCTATCAACTTTAATTCCATCTCCTGAAATATGATGTCCTAAAACAATCCCTTCAGTAAACATCATAAAGCATTTTTCATGGCTTAATGAAAGGTTTGTTTCTTTACATCTTATGAGAACTTTTTCCAAATTTTCTAATGCCTCTTCAAATGAATTACCATAAACTGTAAAATCATCCATATAAGCCTCTACACAATCATGGATTAGATCAGAAAAAATTCCTAGTACTGCTCTTTGGAATGTTGCAGGTGCATTACATAACCCAAAAGGAAGCACTCGGTAGGAAAAAGTTCCCCATGGACAAGTAAATGTGGTCTTATCTTGATCCTCAGGTGCTACCTGAATTTGATTATAGCCACTAAAACCATCCAAAAATGAAAAGTACTTTTTACCTGCTAATGTATCTAATACCTGATCAATAAAAGGCAAAGGAAAGTGATCCTTCAAAGTTGCTTTGTTCAACTCCATGTAATCAATGCATACTCTCCATTTACCATTCTTTTTAGGTACTATAACCAAAGGAGAAACCCATCGGCTATCTGAAATTGGATAAATGAAGTTTACATTGAGAAGTTTTTTGGAGCTCTTCTTTCACTATCTCCCTAAGATTTGGATTCATCCTTCTTTGAGGTTGTCTGATTGGTCTACTGTTTTCCTCAATATAGATATGATGGATGCAAGTCTTAGGATCAATACCCTTCATGTCAGTATACTCCCATGCAAATGCAGTAGAATGTTTTTGCAAGATTCTGGTTAGTTCTTCTTGTTGTGACTTCTCCGGATGTTTGTTGATATTCAATGTCTTTTCTGGAAAAATCTCAAAAGCAGAATTACCAAACTCTTCCATAGAGTAGAGAGACATTTGTCTTGATGATAAATATTCTATGTCAAATTCCAACTGAAATTGTGTGGGGTCATATTCTGAAGTTATCTCAAAATTTTCTAATGTATTCAGAATTTGACTATCCTCACTAATTTCAGAAATGGTAAAGACAGGTTGTATAGTGTTCTCATCATCGACCCATTCATTGTCTCCTATTTCTGTGATTGCTCTTGCTGGAGGATACAAATTGAATTTCTTTGTCGAATTACCATTAGAAATGTACATGTCTCTAGATCTACAACTAATAAAAGCATCAGTTGTGGCTAGCCAAGGTCTTCCTAAGATAATTGGATGTCCTCCTAGATTACTCTTGGGAGTCAAAATCATAAAGTCTACTGGATATTCCCAAGAATCTAAGGAGACTGAAATATCTTCTAATACACCATCTGGTTTAATGACTGATCGATCTGCAAGTTGCAGTAAAGTAGGTGTAAAGAGAAGATTAGGAAGTTTTAACTGTTCCATAGTCTGTCTACTCATAATGTTGATAGCAGCCCCTAAGTCAATCAATGTGTTTGGAATTTCTATCCCATTTATATGTGTCTTGACAATTGGACTTCCAGGATCTACATACTTCTGCATGGCAATTTTTCCCATCATAATGTCTGCAATCTTTCCTACCAGGTGGATTCTTCTTGTGTCCTTTAGCTTTCTTTCTGGTCTTTTGAAACTCAACTCCTTTATGGTTTTTGCTAGAATAGGAATTTCTCGAATGGCTTGTAGCAATGGAATCTTGATACAAACATTCTTCAATTCATCTAGAAAGTCATAGTTAGGCAACAAAATTTGTTTTTCCACCCCCTTATCAATTTGTAGTCTTTCCGGAAAAGGAGGTGTAGATGAAGATACGGGTTGCTCAACTATAGGAGTTGTGGATGCTAGCTTTTCTTTTTCTTTTTGAATTTTTGAATTTTGAAGAGATTCTTCCTCAGAACCCTTATTGACTTGAAGAGAGTCCTCTTCAGAGGTATCTTGCTCTTGAATGTCTATAGAAGGTTTTTCTAAAACTCTACCAGATCCGAGTTGTACATCGTTGAGAGGAACAATCATATAGGTAGGAAATTGTTGTCCTTCTACCATATAAGTAGTTTGAGGATTCTTATTGTTAGGATTTGGCAATGGCTGAGCCGGAAGTTGATTTGTCTTCTGTTGGTATGGGAGCATGAGTTGAGGATTTGTATTTTGTTGAGAAGGTTGATGTTGTGGAAATGGCAATGAAAGTTGTTGAGGATTTTGGCTTGGAAATTGTGGAGCTTGTTGGTTTTGAAAAGATGGAGGATATTGATAAAATTGAGCAAATCTCCCATAAGGATTTTGCATCCCTTGTACCCATGGATGATATGAGTTTTGATGTTGGGGCCAAGGTTGTTTCCAAGGAGTCCAATTTGGTGGGGTTTGAAGATTCATAGGGTTATTAAACCCTTGAGATTGTTGTCCCTGCCAAGGTCTCCTTGCGACAAAACAGAGAGATTCTATTGAATTTGGATCTTCTTGAAAAACGGCTTTGAGTCCAGGGATTGAAGGACAATCCTTGATTTCATGATTTTCTGAGCAAATCATACATGTTTCTACAACTTTTGCATCCAAGGGAAATTCCCTTAAAGCATGTTTCTTTCTACATTTCGGACAAAAGATGGCTAAAGCATCTGTTTCTGCTTTCTGCTTGTTTTGGATTTTAAGGGTGTCTAGTTGTTCACTAAGACCCCCTAAGATATCAGTTTTAAACTCATCAAGCATATTACCAATATCTGCCCTACTTACTGATCCGGTTGCAGATTTGTTAGCCCTAATAAGAGAAGAATCCGTAGGCCCTTTTCCAGTTTTAGATCTTCCCCTTGAGAATTGGATACATAGTTCTGTTATATCATGAAATGGGAGTTGAGAAATGTCTCCTTTACCCATCATGTTTAAAATTTCTATCCATTCATCTCTAATGGCTTTTAATAGGAGGGCTTTCGAGGTTTCATTATCTAAGTTGCTCATCTTTGCTCTTTTCAAGTTGTATTGAAATCTTTCAATTAAGTCTTCCAAATTTTCATCTTCTTTTTGCATCATTTTGAATACCTCATCCTTATGATTGGTGGGCATACAATAGTCCAAGTATCTATCCAAAAATGTTTGTTTCATATCATTCCAAGTCCTGATAGATTGAGTGGCTAATCCCATGAACCATTTCAAAGCAGATCCCTTCAATGTTGAAGGAAAGAGTTTGAGTTTTTGAGAATCTTCCATATAGTCATAAGTTCGGCACACTACTTCAAACTCAAACAGAAATGTTTCAGGATCCTCACTTCGCAATCCATAAAAGTTAGGGAGAACAGATGGTGATATATTTTTCATTGTTGCATGAGTTTCCTCATCAACTATAGGGAATCCAAGCAAATTGTCCCTATTTCTACCATTATTTCCTTCACCATTGTTATCTTCATTATCTCCTCCTCTTCTACCTCCACCTCTATTTATTACTTCCTCTGCCATGATAGTTTCTTTAGAGTCCTTATAGTCCTCTAGTTCTTCTATCAAGGAAGGATGAGAGAAAGTTTCTTTGTTTTCTAAGTAGGCTTTAGTAAGTGGTGTAGGAGAATCCTCTAATTCAGCTGTTCTTTGGCTTCCAAAAATATTAAGGCTAGGGGTAGATGATGGTGAATCTGGTCTATGCCTTGAAGAAGATGGAGTTGTGAAAATCGAACTCTTGGCTTTAGCTATAAACCTTCCCCTAGAATCTCTTGCTCTATGCATGTCATTTTTTTATATTTTTTAATAAAAGTGGGGCTAATAATTCTCTTTCTGATCTTCCAGATCACACTAGGTGCAAGAAGAGAGCATACTTAAGAAATTACTAAACCAATAACTCTCTTTTCTGATCCTCCGGATCACACTAGGTGCAAGAGGAGAGCATACTTCAAGAAGTTATCAAGTTTTCCCTTCTTTTATGATTTTATGTGTTTTTTTTTTAAGAAATTGGCTACCTAGTTACACTTCCCCGGCAACGGCGCCAAAATGTTTGGTCAATTTAGTGTGTCCTAAATTGTTGCATTTAATTGTCAATCCAGGAATCGTAAGCTGATGAAGTGCGGTGCACTATATGTGCAAGATAACCTCTTTCTTAACTTTTTGTCGTTTATGGTCTTTCTAAGGTGAAATGGAAATTCTAAAGTGAAAAACAAGTTTGGTTATAATTGTTCAAGGAAGTGATATCCCCTATAATGATTTACCAATCTCGAAACTTTAATAGCAAATTGAAATTACAAATGACAAAAGAAAGTAAACTGCTGAAATGGAAAGTGTTGTTAATCTAATGAATCAAAACAAGAAACTAGTGAATATGAAAACTAAACTATTCTTGCTTCCAACTGAACACAAAAGAAACTACGCTTATGGAAATTCAAAATTGCAATGAAATAAATCTAAATCAGATTACATCAATTCATTTTCTGACCCTTCATCATTAGACCGGCTATGACTTGCGGAAGTAATCATAAACAACTTGTGTAACTGATATTTAATTTGCAGAAAGTAAACTAATACTAAACCATACACACATGATTCAATCCCTTGCCATCAGTCCAGCTGTGGCTTTCGGAGGCAATTGAAGATGTCATACATGATTCAATATATCTAAGTTTGCGGAAAAGAAACTAATACTAAACTACACACCTCATCATGCAGCCCCTCACCATCAGTCTAGCTGTGGCTTTCGGAGGAAACTGAAGATGCTATGAGCAGCTTAATATATCTAATTTTGCAGAAAGGAAACTAATACTAAACTACACATCTCATCATGCAGCCCCTCACCATCAGTCCAGCTGTGGCTTTCGGAGGTAGCTGGAGACACTATGAGTAGCTTAATATGTCTAATTTTAACTACTGAATCAGATAAACAAAACTGAAGTGCACAAGACAAAACTGAAGTTAAACAAAGACTGTGAAAGAAAACTAGCAGCATAATAATATCAGTTTCATATCATTAGCAAAATACTATGAAAATGCCCCGGGCTGTCTACCTAAAACCTGCACAAGAAAACTGATCAGTGATTTAACAATCATAAAATCATAAAAGACAGGAATGCAATGGAAATTACAGAAATGTATGAACAGAAATAAAACAACTATGAAATATGAACATGTAATGAGTTATGATACAATGACTTCTTAAAGAAATGAAATGAAAAATATATACATTAATACACAGAACCTCGGCTGAGCAGGGGCCCTCTACGCAGCTCTGGTATGATCTTCAAACACGAATTAAGTTATGAAACAGAGTTTTTCACATTAAAAAGAAAGTCATTACAGGTTGGTGGTATTACGGCTCAAGGCAGCGTAATCACCACATAACAGAGTACGCACATCAACTTAACAGATATATCAACTAACAACTATCAACTCATATTCACTAACTCTACGTGCGTATGCAAACGCTCTTTATAAAGCAATAAAATGTAACTGTCTCCTGAAGTTTATGATAGCAGCCAGCACGTAGACCACTAAGGCCACGGATTTAGGAGTATGGCCATGTTGGGAAACGGATCTATGGAAGGTGGGCGCTTAAATTCAACTCCAGAACTTTGCACAGATGTCAATTTACTTCCACAAGCTTGGGAAACGGCCGTATGGATGTTTCTATGCCACGAAACAGAGTCCAGCCGACATAGAACTCCACAGTTGACTTCCACGTGGATGGCTTTGACCGCGGCTTTCCTTGACGAATTTCATTGAACCAATAGGACACGAACCATGTCCTTGTCATTCCTAGCCTGCCCATGTGGCTCGTTTCCTTCGTTGACACCCGTAACATTGATTTCCACAAAATAGCTGCGGAAAGTTGCAGCGGCTGCGGAAAGTGACAAGTTTCCGCAGCTGTATGAACAAAATCTAAATCAAATAGAAAACACACAAACATAATTAAAAACCATGTTAGATACCCTTTTGCACATGATATTTGACAATTTTGGAGGTTTTAGGTGAGTGAAAGAGATATGGAAAAGTGTATGGAAGAGAGACAAATTCGGGACTCAACATACAACCACTGTGAAGGTGTTGCATGTCCTCATGCAACCAAAATTTTGACACTCTTTATTCAATTCATGTGCCTTGATACTTCAGCCAACACATCTAACCCCCTTCTCTTCTTCTTTGGTACTGCCATCATTCTGGGTTTCTTCATGAGGCACATGAATTTGATATTCACAAGTGCTCTGCTCAATTTTTGGCATTTCCTTTTTAGCTTCTTATTTTTCTTTTGCCAAATACCCAAATGTAACATAGTATTGTCATGGATAATCTTGTCCGGTTTGCCTTGCTCTTTGAGTGTTTCATTTTCATTTTTGATATGCCGATTCAAAAGCTCAAGCTCAAAAATCTCCTGTTTTAATGACTGAACCAATTTATCCTGCAATGTAGGAGGCTGAATAGAAGAGGTGCTTGGACCTGTGGCTGCCTTCTCCAGGGATTCTATATAGTCATAGACCTCCTGTTGTTTGGGGTCTACTTCCGGTGTCTTTTTCATTGGACTGTCCTCAAAATGCTGCAAGGGAGAATTATGTTCAAAATTTGGCTGAGGAGAACTTTCATCAATATTTTGCTGAGAATAAGATGGAGTACGCTCATTGTCTGATTGGGAGTGAAAGGAGTCGGGTTCACTAACTGACTGAAATGGACTATGGTCAGTTGGAGACTGTTCAGATGTCTCTTCACCCAAATCAATGAAATGAGGACCTTTAATTTGTGTTTTTCTCAGTTTTCCCTTAAGCCTACTGCTTCTCCTCACTTGTTGTGGTACATTACCCTTTTGTTCTTGTTTTCCTGTTTTTGCCTTTTTAGATAGAGATGACTGTTTTTGAAGAAAAATTAATCTCTCAGATAGAATTTGGTGATCTGCTTCTTCAGAAGAAGAAGTTTTATGGACAACCTCAACAATTTCTTTCCCTTTTGATATTATTGGCTTCTTAATTTTGATTTCCTTCTTCTTCCTTTTTACCAATCTCTCTTCTCTATCATTTTTCTTCATAGTAATAGTAGAAGTATCTTGGATTTCATCTACTGTTCTTTTCCTTCTACTTCTTTTTGCTGTGCTAGATGCGGGAACTTCCTGTGTAGGAGCAACTTGGGTTTCAACATCCATTTTCTTTCTTCTACTCCTTCTAATTGGATTACCTTCAGGAATTTCCTGAGGTTCTTCAAAGAAGTTTCTTACTAAGAATTGTTCCCATGTATCTTTTCTTTCTTTTAGCTCCTTTTCAATCAAAAATTTTTATAAGCCCATGATGATATAAATGAGGCTCTACATCTCCTAGGTGTTTTTGCACAGTCACAGCCATTTTCTTCAAGCTATTGAATAGGAAATAAGGAAGATTGAGAGTTTGGTTTTCAAGGAAATTCATCAATATCCTAGTATGATACATGTACATAGAGCCAAAGCGGCCTTCACATGTGATAAATTTATGAACAATGAGTAATAAAGTGGCCCATTCATCTTTTATTGCATGCACTGGAATTCCTCTTTTGAAAACAGTGATATCCATACCTTGATTTCGGAGGATTGTTCTCCATACCTCATCACTGATACTTTTGTTTTTGAACCACCGTTCTCCTTCCTGAAGAAGTTATGTGGCTGCTGCTATTGATGCTTCATTAACCAAAAACTTGAGGTCTCCCACTTCTGCTTTCGAGCCATCAAATGATCTTGCAAACGCTTTGGTAACTTCTCTGTGGTAACCCCGGAATTTCTGAATAAAACGCAGCCATTTAGCTTTTCTCAACATCTCTTTTGCTTGTGGAAATCCCTCTATGAACTTCGGTCCTTCCGTCTCTGCCCTTAATAATTTTCCCATTTTACTTCTCTGTACTTCACAGCTTGCCTCTGTGAGGGTTTTAAGCGGAAGTGGAACGATGGAATACACGGAGTCGAGCACAATGCTGTGGGGATGTTATCACAAAACGGAAATGAGCACCATACACAGAATGGAATAAGACTGTGGGTGAATATACGAGAATGAGAGTGAGTAAGAGGAACGGAATGGGGTGAAACAGGGAATGAGAATGAGTAGAGTGAGGTTTTGTAAACACGACAGAGAAACGACAAAGAAGTTAACAAAGCATAATGCATTCAGCCGTATTTTGAATTTTTGGTGGCTGTGTCATAAATATGAACACGTTTCAATCAATGATTATGGAGTTATGCGGCTTGTAAGAGTCCTTTGTCAACTCAAATACGTATCATTATCTTCGGTGAGCTATTTGAACATGAGTAAGAGTCGGAATTTCAATAATGAAGCCGTTTGTGAATAAATGCAAGAGGATAACATAGAGATCGTGGAAGGTTACGGACTGTCAATATAATCATTGCGCGTTATGGGTAGAGCTCATAGTTTAGAATTACATAAAAATGTGTCTTTTATACTATTTGAAATAAACTTTATTCATACCTTTGGAATCCTTGTTTTTGCCCTTGGTCTTCAACTGATTGATCTTCATTAGTGTCTTGAATGTCCCATTGATCCTCTCCTGCATTTTATTTCATGATTTTATGAAAACAACAACTAACTGTACATTCTTTTTGAAAACAGAGTAGTAGCAGCTGCGGAATCTGCTTCTGGCTGCGGAAACTGGAGTCAGCTGCGGAAACAGATGTCAGCTGCGGAAACTGACACAGCTATTACTTGGCTGAAAATAGAAATGAACAAATGACAAATGACCAGGTGGAAATGGTCATAAAAAGATTTTTATTGATGGAATGGATGAGATGAAGTGGAATGAAGTGAAATGAAATGAAATGAAGTGAAATGAAATGAAGTGAAATGAAATGGAGTGGGTGGTGAGATAAAATGAAATAAAAGACAGAATTTTTTTTTTTGGAAAATATAGAGTGTCAGGTGTCCCTGATTTTCACCCCATATTTTCTGTATAAGACTGCCAATCGATGATTGGTTTTCAGGCTTATACCATTTTATTTTTTTTCTTCTCTTTTTTTTTTCTTTTTTTTTTTCTTCTTTTTTTTTTTTTTTTTTTTAACTTGAAAAACAAAAACTAGCTTGGTAGAGAAGAAGGATTCTTCTGTACCAGCCTGATTGCAGAACTTTCTTGAAACAACTTGACAAAATCCTCTTTAGAGAGTGGCTTATGATAAACTTTCAATCTATGGCCATTCACTAAAAGAGGAGTTTGAAACTCATCAATGGTCTTGATTCTTACGGCTCCATTGTTAAAGACCTTGTCAATCTCATATGGCCCAAGCCAATGAGTCTGAAATTTCCCTTGAAAGTCTTTAAACTTGGAGTCAAACAACAATGCCCAATCTCCTTCTTGAAACTTCTTCTCTTTGATATATTTGTCATGCCACTTAGTTCTTTGATATTGAACTAGATCGGTTCTTAGAATTGCTTCTTGTATGATCTCATCTAGCTCATTCAATTGCTCCATTCTATGCTTTTGAGCTTCTGATAAGTCCATTCCCAACTGAACTGCTATCTTGAAGGTCTTGACTTGGAACTCAATGGGGAACAAGACTTCTTTCCCATAAACAAGTTCATAGGGAGAATGTCCTGTTGTATTCCTCCATGTAGTTCTGTAGGCCCACAAGGCTTCTGGAAGCCTTTCTGCCCAATCTCTTCTATGTAGATGAACGGTTTTGGTGATGATACTTTCAAGAACTTTGTTTGTGGACTCCACTTGACCATTTGCTTGTGGATGGTAAGGAGTAGATTTTCTGTGCTTGATTTTGTATTCTTCCATCAACTTCTCCACCAAATTTGATGTGAATTGGCTCCCCTAATCTGTTACAATTTCTCTTGGAACACCAAAGCGAGTAAAAATATCCTCATAAAGAAAATGAACAACTGAATTTTCAGTAGCAGATACTAATGCTTTAGCTTCTACCCATTTAGTAACATAATCAGTGCAAACCAATATATACTTCTTTTGCTTAGATGGTGGATTAATAGGTCCAATGAAATCTAAAGCCCATTTTTCAAAGGGTTCAATGAGTACCTGTGTTTGCAATTGCATTTCATTTGAAAGGGTAGGTTTCCCTACTCTTTGGCAGCTATCACACCTTTTGACATATTGTTTTGCATCTTTGAAGAGAGAAGGCCAATAATATCCCAAGGAAAGGATTTTATAGGCCGTCCTTTTGTCCGCAAAGTGTCTGCCACATGGTTCATCATGACATGCCTTAAGAATATCGGGCATTTCATCTTCCCTGACACATCTTCTGATCACAAGATCTGGCCCTGTTTTAAACAATTCGTTAGAAATCCATGAATATCTTGAACTCTCCTGAATAATTTTTCGTTTTTCTCTTGGAAATAAATGTGAAGGTAGTTTCCCTGTAACCAAATAGTTAGCAATATCTGCATACCAAGGGGTCTTAATAGTTACTGCAAACAAATATTCATCAAGAAACTTATCTTCTACAGGAGAATCTTCTTTAGTATTTTGAATTCTAGACAAGAAATCAGCTACTGTATTCTGTTTTCCTGGTCTATCCAACACAGTAATATTGAATTCTTGCAAAAGTAAAAGCCATCTTGTCACTCTGCCATTAGTAACAGGTTTGTTCATTAAATATCTAATTGCAGAATGGTCGGTATGAATAAAAGTTTCATAGCCTGTTATGTAATGTCTAAACTTATTAATTGCATGAACAACAGCTAAAAACTCTTTTTCAGTCACAGTATAGTTCAACTCTGTGGGAGTCAAATTTTTACTGGTGTAATAAATAGCATAAGAAATTAAATCTTTTTGACCCAACACAGCTCCAAGAGCTGTATCTGAAGCATCCGTAGAAATATGGAAAGGAAGTTTCCAATTTGGTCCTCTCAAAATAGGTGCTTCAGATATTCTTGTTTTCAAAGTTTCAAAAGCTGATTGACAATCAGGATCCCATTTGAATTCACAATCTTTTGTAAGCAATTTGAAGAGTGGAGATGCTATTTTAGTGAAGTTTTCTATAAATCTTCTATAGTAACCAGTAAATCCTAGAAAACTTCTAACATCTTTTTGACAATTTGGAATAGGAAACTTGGAGATGACTTCAACTTTTGATCTATCAACTTTAATTCCATCTCCTGAAATATGATGTCCTAAAACAATCCCTTCAGTAAACATCATAAAGCATTTTTCATGGCTTAATGAAAGGTTTGTTTCTTTACATCTTATAAGAACTTTTTCCAAATTTTCTAATGCCTCTTCAAATGAATTACCATAAGCTGTAAAATCATCCATATAAACCTCTACACAATCATGGATTAGATCAAAAAAAAATTCCTAGTACTGCTCTTTGGAATGTTGCTGGTGCATTACATAACCCAAAAGGAAGCACTCGGTAGGCAAAAGTTCCCCATGGACAAGTAAATGTGGTCTTATCTTGATCTTCGGGTGCTACCTGAATTTGATTATAGCCACTAAAACCATCCAAAAATGAAAAGTACTTTTTACCTGCTAATGTATCTAATACCTGATCAATAAAAGGCAAAGGGAAGTGATCCTTCAAAGTTGCTTTGTTCAACTCCCTGTAATCAATGCATACTCTCCATTTACCATTCTTTTTAGGTACTATAACCAAAGGAGAAACCCATCGGCTATCTGAAATTGGATAAATGAAGTTTACATTGAGAAGTTTTGGAGCTCTTCTTTCACTATCTCCATAAGATTTGGATTCATCCTTCTTTGAGGTTGTCTGATTGGTCTACTGTTTTCCTCAATATAGATATGATGGATGCAAGTCTTAGGATCAATACCCTTCATGTCAGTATACTCCCATGCAAATGCAGTAGAATGTTTTTGCAAGATTCTAGTTAGTTCTTCTTGTTGTGACTTCTCCAGATGTTTGTTGATATTTAATGTCTTTTCTGGAAAAATCTCAAAAACAGAATTACCAAATTCTTCCATAGAGTAAAGAGACATTTGTCTTGATGATAAATATTCTATGTCAGATTCCAACTAAAATTGTGTGGGGTCATATTCTGAAGTTATCTCAAAATTTTCTAATGTGTTCAGAATTTGACTATCCTCACTAATCTCAGAAATGGTAAAGACAGGTTGTATAGTGTTTTCATCATCGACCCATTCATTGTCTCCTATTTCTGTAATTGCTCTTGCGGGAGGATACAAATTGAATTTCTTTGTCGAATTACCATTAGAAATGTACATGTCTCCAGATCTACAACTAATAAAAGCATCAGCTGTGGCCAGCCAAGGTCTTCCTAAGATAATTGGATGTCCTCCTAGATTACTTTTGGGAGTCAAAATCATAAAGTCTACTGGATATTCCCAAGAATCTAAGGAGGCTGAAATATCTTCTAATACACCATCTGGTTTAATAACCGATCGATCTGCAAGTTGCAATAAAGTAGGTGTAAAAAGAAGGTTAGGAAGTTTTAACTGTTCCATAGTCTGTCTACTCATAATGTTGATAGCAGCCCCTAAGTCAATCAATGTGTTTGGAATTTCTATCCCATTTATGTGTGTCTTGACAATTGGACTTCCTGGATCTACATATTTCTGCATGGCAATTTTTCCCATCATAATGTCTGCAATCTTTCCTACCAGGTGGATTCTTCTTGTGTCCTTTAGCTTTCTTCCTGGTCTTTTGAAACTCAACTCCTTTATGGTTTTTGCTAGAATAGGAATTTCTCGAATGGCTTGTAGCAATGGAATCTTGATACAAACATTATTCAATTCATCTAGAAAGTCATAGTTAGGCAACAAAATTTGTTTTTCCACCCCCTTATCAATTTGTAGTCTTTCCGGAAAAGGAGGTGTAGATGAAGATACATGTTGCTCAACTATAGGAGTTGTGGATGCTAGCTTTTATTTTTCTTTTTGAATTTTTGAATTTTGAAGAGATTCTTCCTCAGAACCCTTATTGACTTGAAGAGAGTCCTCCTCAGAGGTATCTTGCTCTTGAATATCTATAGAAGGTTTTTCTAAAACTCTACCAGATCTGAGTTGTACATCGTTGAGAAGAACAATCATATAGGTAGGAAATTGTTGTCCTTCTACCATGTAAGTATTCTGAGGATTCTTATTGTTAGGATTTGGCAATGGTTGAGCTGGAAGTTGATTTGTCTTTTGTTGGTATGGGAGCATGAGTTGAGGATTTGGATTTTGTTGAGAAGGTTGTTGTTGTGGAAATGGCAATGAAAGTTGTGGATTTGGGTTTGGAAGTTGTGGAGCTTGTTGAGTTTGAAAAGATGGAGGATATTGATAAAATTGAGCAAATCTCCCATAAGGATTTTGCATCCCTTGTACCCATGGCTGATATGAGTTTTGATGTTGGGGCCAAGGTTGTTGCCAAGGAGTCCAATTTGGTGGGGTTTGAAGATTCATAGGGTTATTAAACCCTTGAGATTGTTGTCCCTGCCAAGGTCTCCTTGCGACAAAACGGAGAGATTCTATTGAATTTGGATCTTCTTGAAAAACAGCTTTGAGTCCAGGGATTGAAGGACAATCCTTGATTTCATGATGTTCTGAGCAAATCATACATGTTTCTACAACTTTTGCATCCAAGGGACATTCCCTTAAAGCATGTTTCTTTCTACATTTCGGACAAAAGATGGCTAAAGCATCTGTTTCTGCTTTCTGCTTGGTTTGGATTTTAAGGGTGTCTAGTTGTTCACTAAGACCCCCTAAGATATCAGTTTTAAACTCATCAAGCATATTACCAATCTCTGCCCTACTTACTGATCCAGTTGCAGATTTGTTAGCCCTAATAAGAGAAGAATCCCTAGGCCCTTTTCCGGTTTTAGATCTTCCCCTTGAGAATTGGATACATAGTTCTGTTATATCATGAAATGGGAGTTGAGAAATGTCTCCTTTACCCATCATGTTTAAAATGTCTATCCATTCATCTCTAATGGCTTTTAATAGGAGGGCTTTCAAGGTTTCATTATCTAAGTTGCTCATCTTTGCTCTTTTCAAGAAATCTTTCAATTAAGTCTTCCAAATTTTCATCTTCTTTTTGCATCATTTTGAATACCTCATCCTTATGATTGGTGGGCATACAATAGTCCAAGTATCTATCCAAAAATGTTTGTTTCATATCATTCCAAGTCCTGATAGATTGAGTGGCTAATCCCATGAACCATTTCAGAGCAGATCCCTTCAAAGTTGAAGGAAACAATTTGAGTTTTTGAGAATCTTCCATATAGTCATAAGTTCGGCACACTACTTCAAACTCAAACAGAAATGTTTCAGGATCTTCACTTCGTAATCCATAAAAGTTAGGGAGAACAGATGGTGAAATATATTTCATTGTTGCATGAGTTTCCTCATCAACTATAGGGAATCCAAGAAAATCGTCCCTATTTCTACCATTATTTCCTTCACCATTGTTATCTTCATTATCTCCTCCTCCTCTACCTCCACCTCTATTTATTACTTCCTCAGCCATGATAGTTTCTTTAGAGTCCTTATAGTCCTCTAGTTCTTCTATCAAGGAAGGATGAGAGAAAGTTTCTTTGTTTTCTAAGTAGGCTTTAGTAGGTGGTGTAGGAGAATCCTCTAATTCAGTTGTTCTTTGGCTTCCAAAAATCTTAAGGCTAGGGGTAGATGATGGTGAATCTGGTCTATGCCTTGAAGAAGATGGAGTTGTGAAAATCGAACTCTTGGCTTTAGCTATAAACCTTCCCCTAGAATCTCTTGCTCTATGCATGTCATTTTTTTTATATTTTTTAATAAAAGTTGGGCTAATAATTCTCTTTCTGATCTTCCAGATCACACTAGGTGCAAGAAGAGAGCATACTTAAGAAATTACTAAACCAATAACTCTCTTTTCTGATCCTCCAGATCACACTAGGTGCAAGAGGAGAGCATACTTCAAGAAGTTATCAAGTTTTCCCTTCTTTTATGATTTTATGTGTTTTTTTTTTTTTTTAAGAAATTGGCTACCTAGTTACACTTCCCCGGCAACGGCGCCAAAATGTTTGGTCAATTTAGTGTGTCCTAAATTGCTGCATTTAATTGTCAATCCGGGAATCGTAAGCTGATGAAGTGCGGCGCACTATATGTGCAAGATAACCTCTTTCTTAACTTTTTGTCGTTTATGGTCTTTCTAAGGTGAAATGGAAATTCTAAAGTGAAAAACAAGTTTGGTTATAATTGTTCAAGGACGTGATATCCCCTATAATGATTTACCAATCTCGAAACTTTAAAAGCAAATTGAAATTACAAATGACAAAAGAAAGTAAACTGCTGAAATGGAAAGTGCTGTTAATCTAATGATTCAAAACAAGAAACTAGTGAATATGAAAACTAAACTTTTCTTGCTGCCAACTGAACACAAAAGAAACTACGCTTATGGAAATTCAAAATTGCAATGAAAGAAATCTAAATCAGATTACATCAATTCATTTTCTGACCCTTCATCATTAGACCAGCTATGACTTGCGGAAGTAATCATAAACAACTTGTGTAACTGATATTTAATTTTGCAGAAAGTAAACTAATATAAACCATACACACATGATTCAATCCCTCGCCATCAGTCCAGCTGTGGCTTTCGGAGGCAATTGAAGATGTCATACATGATTCAATATATCTAAGTTTGCGGAAAAGAAACTAATACTAAACTACACACTTCATCATGCGGCCCCTCACCATCAGTCCAGCTGTGGCTTTCGGAGGAAACTGAAGACGCTATGAGCAGCTTAATATATCTAATTTTGCAGAAAGGAAACTAATACTAAACTACACATCTCATCATGCGGCCCCTCACCATCAGTCCAGCTGTGGCTTTCGGAGGTAGCTGAAGACACTATGAGTAGCTTAATATGTCTAATTTTAACTACTGAATCAGATAAACAAAACTGAAGTGCACAAGACAAAACTGAAGTTAAACAAAGACTGTGAAAGAAAACTAGCAGCAGAATAATATCAGTTTCATATCGTTAGCAAAATACTATGAAAATGCCCCGGGCTGTCTACCTAAAACCTGCAC
Organism: Pinus albicaulis; assembly: GCA_034641835.2. Classification (NCBI taxonomy): domain Eukaryota; kingdom Viridiplantae; phylum Streptophyta; class Pinopsida; order Pinales; family Pinaceae; genus Pinus; species Pinus albicaulis. The sequence continues at coordinate 33,907 of JAXQQM020059339.1, forward strand.
AAGAAAACTGATCAGTGATTTAACAATCATAAAAACATAAAAGACAGGAATGCAATGGAAATTACGGAAATGTATGAACAGAAATAAAACAACTATGAAATATGAACATGTAATGAGTTATGATACAATGACTGCTTAAAGAAATGAAATGAAAAATATATACATTAATACACAGAACCTCGGCTGAGCAGGGGCCCTCTACGCAGCTCTGGTATGATCTTCAAACACAAATTAAGTTATGAAACAGAGTTTTTCACATTAAAAAGAAAGTCATTACAGGCTGGTGGTATTACGGCTCAAGGCAGCGTAATCACCACATAACAGAGTACGCACATCTACTTAACAGATATATCAACTAACAACTATCAACTCACATTCACTAACTCTACGTGCGTATGCAAACGCTCTTTATAAAGCAATAAAATGTAACTGTCTCCTAAAGTTTATGATAGCAGCCAGCACGTAGACCACTAAGGCCACGGATTTAGGAGTATGGCCATGTTGGAAAACGGATCTATGGAAGGTGGGCGCTTAAATTCAACTCCGGAACTTTGCACAGATGTCAATTAACCTCCGTAAGCTTGGAAACGGCCGTATGGATGTTTCTATGCCACGAAACAGAGTCCAGCCGACATAGAACTCCATAGTTGACTTCCACGTGGATGGCTTTGACCGCGGCTTTCCTTGACGAATTTACTTGAACCAATAGGACACGAACCATGTCCTTGTCATTCCTAGCCTGCCCATGTGGCTCATTTCCTTCGTTGACACCTGTAACATTGATTTCCACAAAATAGCTGCGGAAAGTTGCAGCGGCTGCGGAAAGTGACAAGTTTCCGCAGCTGTATGAACAAAATCTAAATCCAATAGAAAACACACAAACATAATTAAAAACCATGTTAGATACCCTTTTGCACATGATATTTGACAATTTTGGAGGTTTAGGTGAGTGAAAGAGATATGGAAATGTGTATGGAAGAGAGACAAATTCGGGACTCAACGGAGGACATGAGTTCCAAGGCGTGCTAGGGAATGCTAAGGTGTGTTAGATAGTGCGAAGGCATGTCAAAAATGCTAAGATGTGCGAAGTGATAAGGCATGCCAAGATGTGCAAGGGTGTGTTAATGTGTGCCAGGAATTGTCCAGGCAAAAAAATGGAGAAACAAGTTAAACTACAAGGAAATAAACACATAAGAGCATTAATAAGTCATTAATTTACCTCTTCCAAGAGGGGCATGCTAGGCACACCAACACTAGGTGCCAATAGGTGCCAAGTGCAAAGTCTTAGTGAATTCTAAGTGTCAAGTCTTCCTTTGTTGCTTCTCATCTAATTTCCAACAATTGATCTCAAATAAATTTAATATTAAACCATGCCAAATCTACCAATGCATGTCAATGTATTCCATACATGCTAAGACTTTCCAAGTGCCAATGCATTCCAAGTGCCAATATGTGTCACAGAGTGTTATGCATGCTATGAAGTGGAAGGGCATGTTGAAGAGTGCTAAGGTGTGCTAGAGAGTGTTAATGCATGTTGAGGAGTGTTAAGGATTACTAGGACAAAACATTAAGGGAGCACTAGGTCGAAGTTCATGGAAGTTAATGAATATGAGGAATGTGTGCCAGGGACTAGTGTTAATGAGTGCTAGTTGTCATGCCAAGGAGGGAGTGACAAGGTATGCTAAGGATTGGTAAGGCATGTTAGGGAATATCAAGGCCTGTTAAGAAGTCTCAAAGTGTGCTTGGGAGTTCCAAGGTGTGCTAATTATATGTGCCAAATAGTGCCAAGATATGCCAATACATGCCAAGTGCTAAGGATGTGCAGGGTGCCAGGGTATGTCAATATGTGTCAAGAAGTTTCAAGGAAACAAAAGGAAGAACTAGTAAGAGGGTTAATAAGTCTGTATTTTGTATTTTTCAAAATGGGCATGCTAGCCACACTAATAATATGTCCCAATACATGCCAAGTGGAATTGTGTGCCAAGTGCTAATACCTTTGTGCTCATGCCTCCTTAGGCATTTGAGCCTCTCCACCACTACCACTGTCCTCTCCCTCTATTGACATGCTTAAAACTCTGTTTTGAAACACTTTTGGGCTGATGTCAAATTGATATGAAGGAGGGAAATGGAATGTCAGTCTTTGTAATGTAGGGGGTGAATGAATGAGTGTTATGAACAACTTGGATAAATGACAACCCCTAAACCAATGTAAGCACCCTTTTTTTGACTGATACTCTTTTTAGGCAGATGAAATAATGGTGGAATTAGTGATTTCAAGTTTTTAACACTTAGGGTGTGATTTAGGGTTTCAATTTATTTTAATTACAAATCATCAAAAATGCTTGAATATGGGTTGATGTGATGATACTTACCCCTCAGTATGTCTGGAGGACCTTTATTAAGATTTTGGGATCCCTTTGGAATGATTTGAGTTGTTGAATTAGTTAGGAAACCCTCTTGGCCAACGACGCAACGCTTGTACTGAGGGTGCAGCGCCAGTCCCAGCCCACAGTGCCAAGAGGAAAAGTTGTTGTGGGTGTCAGGCAAGAGCGCAACACTCTACCAGGTGCGCAGCGCTCACTTCGAGGTGCGCAGCGTCCATGTAAAATGTAGGGGATAAAATTTCCAAGGGCGCAACACCCAATTCCAGGCGCATAGCGCCAGTCTGAGCGCGCAGCGCCAGACAAATTTGTCCAATTTTAACTTGAAAATTCCCAAATTATTCACTCTTGGGTGCTCCTGATCACTTGAAATGCAATACTGATTCATGGAAGGGTTAGATAGGCTTTTACAGGCTTACAGAATATTGATTTAATATTTAAAACCCACTTTCTAAAGTTTAAGAGTCCTTCTCTTTTATTAATAACACCCTTTTGACACTTTTGCTCTGTAGGTTTGCTTTAAGTCATAAAGTTGACTTTTCTTGTATTATTGATTTCCTTTAACACTTTTACTTTGTAGGTGACTGAAATGATGAATTAGACTCTCTTTTTTCTCCTTGAGGCATAAAAAGTTAATTTTGATACCTTTGGGAGGATTTCACATAGCAACACTTTCAAAACCCTCTTTTGTTCCCACTTTGGAGCTCAACTCATCATTCACCTTCTCTTAGACATGGCAAGCTCATTTTTTACAAGTTTGGGATATGATCAGATAGTGATATCTTCAAAATTCTCTTTTCTTCCATTATGGAGTTCAACATACCATTTTACCTCCTTTGGCCACTTTCCCAAAATCCTAGGTGTCTGGACTACTTTAGAACAATCATCAGTGTTGTCTTCTAAGTTCTCTATAGCATTTTCAAGTTCATTAATTTCTGTTCAATTCACCTCACCTTTTTCCCCATTTCATCAATAGTCTCTAATATAATTTCTTCATGTTTGGCCTTGTGTACCTTATCCATGTTATTTCTGCAATTGATCACTGTTTAGCACTCTATTAGACCATCAAGCACAAAAACCCTAATTATCTACCAGAACAAGTGTTTCATGTCTTCCTTGCTACAAGATGTCTTCATTCAGGAGAAGACCACCTACCCATTTAGTACTTTCTTCTAATAAACCTTCCAACACTCATGCAGTGTCCATTTTCCTCATGTGCAGACTCTGAACTGAAGAATAGTCTTCTTTGGAAACTCTTTAGTTTTTTCTTGAATAACCATGTCTCAACATTTTATTACATCTGAGCTAGATTCTATCAAAGAAAGATAGTGGTTGAAACACCAATGATGACCTTAGAACATATGAAACCCTAATTGACCTAGTGGGAGGGTTATTTGACCTGAACTTGACTGGAAATTGGCTTGGAGGCTTCAAGTGAAAAACAGAGTATTGTTAAAGGTGTTGTATTGAAGATCCAAAATCCAATGTACCTGATTTATCCAAAGAGCCTACAGAGATAGTTTTGAGACCATAAATACTTGAGGTACCTAGGGAACATGGGAAAAAGGTTTAATGAAGGCAAGAAGGATGAGAATGAGAGGTGTAAGCCTATTATGAGTTTGTAGGAGTGACAGGGTGACCATGAAACTGAAAGATTGATAGGATAGTGAAAAAGTTTCTATAATGATAATGAAGGCAGTGAGATTTCTGAAACTCACAATGTTCAAGGAATGTTGTTTTTAGAAATCTAGGACCATCCTATATTCATCTAAATATAGTGAAAAATATTGATGACTAACAACAGTGATGTGTAAAATAGTCCATGTTTCGATGTTCCAAATGGATCGAATGTAAGTCCACTCAAAATTAAACCCTATGATCAATGAGTTGTTCTAGCACAAACTCATTGTATCATAAATTATTTGTGCACTATAGTTGTAAATATCTTGCTATGAAATCTTAATGGTTTTGAAAAACATAATATTGGAGTATAATGAGATAAAAAATTTCTGTCATATAGTTCACAATACTTTTTTCTTTGAAGTTTATTGATATCTATATTTACATAATCTGTCCATAAAACATCAACATTTTTTATTTTCCTTTTCATATATATTTTACATATCATGTTTGTGCCATTAATTATGCCATCCTCTATATTGAGTTCCCTGCATATATCTCAAAAAGAACATTACATTTGATAAGGATTTGTGATTGTAATCTCATTGTCTTCTCAATATGATACAAATATTATTTCCTTACTGTGATACTCATCAATTGCATCAAGAACTATTGGATCTTCATTTACATGTGAAAACATTTTATCATCATGATTTTGTGCATATTGTTGGAAATATTTTCATTGATGGAAAATGAGCAGAAAGGAGAAACACTAGAATTATCATTGAGAACAAAGGATCGAATTAGGATCAGCTAGATTATAAAGGAGAAATAAGGCAAAGAAGACAAAATTTAAGTGGAGAAGCATAAAAGAGAGACAGAGGAGCAAAAAAGAGTAAAAGAGAGGCATAGGAGAAGCATTAGAGGCAAAGGAGAAAGGTAGAGGAGCATAAAAGAGGCATGGATCAACACCAGAATTATCATTAAGGGAAAGGATTAGAGAGGAATAGTAAAAAGGCAAGGAGCAGCATTAGAATATTTATCAAGGAGAAAAGGTAGTAAAGGCACCAAAGGCAACAAGATTGGGTCAACTCGTGAACGTATTGAATCAAGTCGTGAACGTGTTGGGTCGAGTCATGCATGAGTGGTCAGAGTCGTGAATTTTCTAATACAAGTGATGAATGCATTCAGTAAATGGAGAAAGTCGTGAACGTATGGGTCAAGTCGGAAAACCGGGTTGAAGGTTGAAAGATGGATGGTTAAGATCAAATCACAGTGTTGAAGTGGAGGATGGAAGGACAAGATTGTGCCACAGAGTGAAGCAAAGATTGACGATCAAGATCATATCACGAACATAGAGTAGGAGAACGCATGATCCAAATTATATCGCATTCGGTCATAAGATTGTTAGCGCACATCGTTATCGGAAATTTTTATATTTATATTTTAAGTTATCGCAATAGTAATTGTGTTAAGTTGAGATGCGATAAGAATTGGGGTTTACGACGTGATTTGATCGCATATCGCATATGATAAGTAGGGAAAATTTTAAGGATGGAAGTTTATCTTAAAGTTTAGAAACCTTGGTGAATCTTACTAGTCCATAATATCTAAATTTTAAAATGTTTGATGATAATTTTATAAAAATGTTTAGATTTGTAATTATTTTATATTATACAATATATAATATTGATGATTTTTAAGGTAAAATAATTGTATACTATAAAATTTAGGTGAATTCACTTTTAGAAAAAATAGAAATTGGTGAATCTTGTTTTTGGAAAAAACATGGAATATTAGCTCACCTGTGAATATTAGCCGCTAAAATTTTCCCTGATGATAAGAGGAACCTTGTTATTTCTATGAGCTAAATCTTGTGACATTCGATAAGGTATTCACAAAAATTTGTGAAATCAAAAAATCACAAGAATTATGATATGGTTAAACATGCAATATTGCTATGGGCCGATTTGAGATGACGTGGAAAGATGACATGGAAGTGATGTGGCGATGATGTGGTAGTGACATGCTGATGATGTGGGAGTGACATGGTGATGATGTGGCACTGAAATGGAGATGACATGCAATTGACATGGCAAGGTGACATGGCACGATGATGTGGAGATGACATGGACCTGGCTCACATATCACACATCGCAAGCTTAGGAGGATAAGCACTCAAGAATCATGTGAAAATGTTGAAGTGCGAAGTGCAATAAAAGTACCAGATGTGATATAGTTTAAAAGAAAAATTCTAAAGTATTTCAAATCTAGAGGTATAAACTTTCCCTTTGAGAAATCACATCGGGGTTTGGAAGAGATATGCATGACAAGAAACACATGAGAACGTCGAAGTGTGAAGTGTGATAATGAAGAGGACGTGATATAGATCAATGGTGAAGCCTAAAGGATTTCATGTCTGGGGGTAGGGGTTTTCCCTTTGTTAAATCGCATAGGAGAGCAAAGGAGGATTATAACGTGAAATAAAAGAAACACCGAAATAAGATAAGTGACCAGACGTGATATCGTACAAAGGTAAATATTAATATATTTTAGGTCCAGGTTTAATGTGGTTATTCTTGTTTACAAAGAATTAAAGTTGGACAAAGAGGAAAGACTCGGGCAAGTAACCCAATACTCGTGCAACATTAGTGCGGTTTTTTAATAAAAAATTCTAAACACAGCAGAAGGATACTTGGGTAAGTGACTCGACACAAAGAAAAGGAGTAGGTGAAGGCTGAATGCTTTGGGCACGAGTAGAAGAGGTAGAGTCGGGAAAAAGGAGCATATGGTGGCACTATTGAAAACGCAACAGCTAGGTCGAGTCAGGCCAAAAGTATAGTTATGCAGAACTGTGTTGAATGTAATAGCAGAAACATAAAAGACTCTGACATCAGCAGAAAATTCAAATGCACAGAGAAAAAAGAGCTGAGAGGGCTAAGTGAATATTGTTTTAAATGTAAATGTATTAATTAATTTTTTATTGTTTTTAATGCAAAGGAAAGTATCCAAAGGCATAGGAAAAACTCCATGAATGTTGTAATTATTATTTATGATATAATAACCCGAACTGAAGAATGAGGAATTGAATGGGTGGAAGGAATAGGGTTAGGCCTTTTCACTTCGTATTCCCTATAGAATGAAAACATTCAGGGAGTTATCTACATAAGAGATGTAATATCGGTGTGGATAGAGAGGTTAGAAAGTTGTAGAATGGAGGAAAGTGGAAGAACATAAGAGAGTTGCAGAAGGTTGGATAGTGGAAGAATAAGAGAGAGTTGATAGAGACGTTGTGCACATCAGGAGCTAATATGAAGTAGATATGAAGGTTTAAGAGGCAACAATGGAGAAGGAGTGTAACAGATTTGATATCGAAGTAAATTAGCATTTTAGTTTCATGTTGAGTGAGGGTATTATAGTCTCCTTTCAAGTTGTAGCTTGATAAATTTCCAGTTGGAGCTGTGTGAGGTAGGAGCCTCCTGTGGGTTGTAGCCTACAAAAAATACATGGGAGTTGGTGCTTCCATTTCAAGTTGTAGCTTGATAGATGTCCAATTGGAGATAGTTGATGTAGGAGCCTCCTGTGGGTTGTAGCATGTAGAAAATACATGGGAGTTGGCGCTTTTGTTTCAAGTTGTAGCTTGATAGATTTCCAGTTGGAGCTGGTTGAGGTAGGAGCCTCCTATGGGTTGTAGCCTGCAGAAAATAAATGGGAGTTGGAGCTTCCTTGCAAGTTGTAGCTTGCAGAATTTGAGGTAGTAGCCTCTTGTAGGTTGGAGCCTACAGAAAATTAGTGGTGAGAGTGAGTTGGAGCTTTCCTTTGCATCACAAAAATAATAAGATGTGGTTTTATCCCTTATGGGTT
>JAXQQM020061659.1:0-51810 GCA_034641835.2 Pinus albicaulis
TGAAGATGTGCAGGAAAAATCTTTTGAGAGGAAATTTGAATCGTGTTACATTACAATGAAAACTTTGTCGAGAAATCTTTTTATGCATTTAATTCTTTACTTATATTATTGCATCATTCATTCATCAGATGTTTAGTAAGCAGTAAGCATGAGAAGTAATAACAGAATCAACCATCACACACAAGCAATAAACATGAACACCAATATTTAAGGTGGAAACCCAATTCGGGAGAAAACCACCACTGCTGTCGTCTCTGTCTTCAATATTTACTATAAAGAAAAAATCTTACAATTTTTTACTGGCGTAGAATTATACCAGCATGCAGGCACCAACCTATAGAAGGCTACAACCTTCTCTCATTCTCCAGTCAATACTGGAAAGGAGCTCCAACCCCCTAATTTTAACACCAGCTTCTACTGGAAAAAAACTTCCACTCTCATATTGAAGGCTTCAACCCTCAAATCCACCAAATTTCTTCGGGCCTTGTACATGGGGGACTTACTGACCAGGTCTTCATCATTTCTTTTGAAGATCTTCCTAGAGATTCATCATTTCTAGATCTAGAGATCTTGAACCTTCATCATATCAACAGGTGCATCATAGATTCAGATTTATCAGAGTTCAATCATGCAGATATCTCTTAAGAGATTTATTCGTTATCAATCCCTCTACATGCACACCATGAACCATGATACACTTCTCCTTATATAGTTTTTCCTTTATTAATACCATGAGTCAAAACCAACAAACCGCTCATGGTATTCTTGGACGGGATCAATTAGATAATCCAACGGGGTCTACCCAAACCCCAAAAAACTTCTCATAATCAACTTCCTTTAGTAATGACCTTCATATGTCGACCCCCAGGTTTATTCGTTCCACCAACTTTGGAATAACATACATGATGGCCCAATCGCTTTTCATCATAATTTATATTTAATTTAAACAACCTTGGTTAAGCCCGCAAACCTCAATACATGCATATGGGCCCCAATCGGTCGTCTCCATTCGACATGGAAGACAGCTGTGACTAACTCAACGTCTTGCGTCACTGCGGGGCTCTCAAGGTACAGATGAAATTTTTTTGGCTGGTGCCCCCGCACTTGTTGTCCCCGCAGTCAACTCGGTCAGCTGTGGAGGCACTTGTCTCGATATCCGATGCCCTAGTTGTGCCCCCGCACTGAATCTCTGCCATTCATTTCAATATCCAGTGCACTAGTTGTGTCCGCAGGTACGGGCCCCAACGTTAACAGTCATCTCCAATCGACGGTTGTTATCGTGTCGCGCTGCCTCATTTTATCGGACGGATATCGCTCGGTGAAGACGCGCGAACAATAATGCGCGATGGCCGCCGTACTTTGGTTAACCTTCGCACATATTCCTCATATGACCACCGTCTGATGGCTTCCCTCTAGATCGACGGTGCTCAACAATATCGTTGGGCATCTTGGGTCGAACAATAACGCGCGATGGCATGCAGTGACAAGAGGTTTTGTGGAGTCGTATAGGGACAAGTGTCGCCCATTCTATGGAATCGCTCCCAACCTCTTGAATACCGCTTGCCCGTCGAAAGCGGTGCGATGAAAATCAGAAACCGCTTGTACTGTTCCTCCTTCGTGGTTCTGCCCTTCTACTCCAGGTTCCGTCGTGCCTCCTTTTGTTAAGATCCACCACTACCCTTCCAGGTTCCGTTCGTAATTCCGAAGTGTTGTTCCAACAAAATTTCAACAGCCTATACTCACATAATTCAGTCACCGAGTTCCATGTTGGTTCCGTTTTGGTTGCAGGGATTCACAATTCCTTCAGTCTTATACTCAACGAATATATATATAGCTCCACTGTCTACCATTTTGGGATACACAGTCGACCGTATTAGCATCGGTTCCTCTAACTACATACAGAGCACCATTAATCCCCTCATAGGGTTTCTTACTTATCACGGATTTCAATTATCCTCCATCAGGATGCATACATATTAATTAATTCCACAGGGACTCAAATATCCTTCCTACTGAATTCAATTTTTTCTCCTTGGTAAATCTTTTTGCTATTGTAAATACATTATTTCTACGTTTCTTTTCTGCAGACCTTTGTTCTGTGCTACATTTCTTTTCTCTGTTCCTAGTTACTATTTCTGATGCTCCTTCTTTGCCAATTCTTTTGCCATCAATGACAACATTTCCAAAAATATCCCCCTTTGGCATTGATGGCAATACTCTTCCTCTATTTGTCTTATATAAGCCCCCTTTTTGCTTTTCCTCCCCCTTTGACATCAATGGAAAAGAATAGATCAAGATCCTTTGTACCGACAATACCATGCTCCCCCTGAGATCATGCTGCATTTTCAAGACTTATACAATCAAGATAAAAAATTCTCAAGCATGAGATCAGACTACAGCAAATAATTAGAGTGCCAATAATGCATCCTTTCCATATGACCAATGCTCCCCCTTAGCCTGTGCATCCTGAACACTTTCAACATGAGCATATCCAATTTAATCTTCTGAATTTAAGAAGATCTGATCTTCTGCATGGCAGAGACTACTCCCAGCTTCTGTCTGAGATATTCGAATGCTTCCCTAGGTAAAGGTTTGGTAAATATATCAACAACTTGTTCTTTGGAGGGAACATACTCCAACTTCACCTTTTGTTCAAGCACTTGTTCACGTAAGAAGTGATACTTGATGGGAATGTGCTTGGTCTTGGAATGCATAATAGGATTCTTTGAGATACTAATGGCACTTGTATTATCACACATAATGGAAATAGGAAGTGAAAATTTGATTTGAATGTCTTGTAAGTTTTGCATCATCCAAAGAAGTTGAGTGCAACATGATGTAGCAACCACATATTATTCTTTTGTTGTAGATAAGGAAATAGAGCTTTGCTTATTACTGAACCAAGATACTAACCGGGGCCCCATATAGAATGCACCACCACTAGTGCTTTTCCGGTCATCAACATTTCCAGCCCAATCTGCATCAGTGTAAGCATGAAGAGTAAGATCAAGATTCTTTGGATACCATAGTCCAAAGTCTTGAGTTCCTTGTAGATATTTGAATATTATTTTCACAGCCTGAAGGTGAGACTCTTTTGGATTAGATTGGAAACATCCAACAATCCCAACTGCATGCATAATGTTTGGTCCTGTCCCAGTGAGATAAAGTAGACTTGCTATCATAGATTTGTATTCTGGTTGATTCACCATGGGGGAATCATCATTAGAACTGAGATTACATCCGGTTATCATTGGTGTACTTACAGGTTTGCAATCTTCCATGCCATACTTCTTCAAGATTTTCTTAAGATATTTTTCTTGTGATAAGAATATGCCATCTGTTGCTTGTTGCACTTGCAAGCCAAGAAAGAATGTTAGTTCCCCAAGTAAAGACATTTCAAATTATTGCTGCATATCAGAAGAAAATTTCTGACTCATAGACTCTTCATTACTTCCAAAAATGATGTCATCAACATATACAACCACGATCAATAGTTTATTATTTTCAGTTTTTGTGTATAAGTTGCTATCAGCAGACCCCTTAGAAAATCCTTGTTGATGAAGATATTTGTCAAGACGATAGTACCATGCCCTTGGAGCTTGTTTGAGACCATATAGAGCCTTTTTAAGTTTACAAACAAGTTTTTCATCATTCCCCAAAATGAATCCTTTTGGTTGTTCTATATAAAATTCTTCTTCTAGATCACCATTGAGAAAAGAAGATTTAACATCCATTTGATAAACTTTGATTTGTTGGAAGCTTGAAAAAGAAAGAAACATTCTTATGGCTTCAAGTCTAGCTACAGGGGCAAAAGTTTCTTCAAAGTCTATACCTTCTTGTTGAGCATACCCCTTGCAAACAAGTCTAGCTTTATTTCTTATAACATCCCCATTCTCATTTAACTTGTTTTTGAATATCTATTTAGTTCCAATGACATTTTTGTCATGAGGTCTTGGTACTAATTCCCAAGTGTGATTCTTTTCAATTTGATCAAGCTCTTCATTCATGGCTTGAATCCAAAATTCATCGTTGCTGGATTGATTGACATTTTGTGGTTCAATAGAGGATAGAAATGCCAGATAGCTAGAAGATCCCACAAGGGTCCTTCTTGTTTGTACACCTGATCCCTTTTCTCCCAAAATTTGAGATTCTGGATGATTCTTTTGAACATATCTGGATGGAGCTTTTTCAAATAAATCATCTTCGGGTTCTTCATTGGGTTCACTATCTATATCATTCCTATTAGATGTAGAAGGATATATGTCATCATCGTCTTCATTTGTTGTTTGTTTTTCTTCTTTTGGAGCTGCAGGAGACTCATCAATAACAACATCAATACATTCAACAATCTTCCGAAGTCTTTTATTGTAACATTTATATGCTCTACTCCTAGAGGAGTAACCAAGAATTATTCCTTCATCTGCTATGGGTTAAAACTTGCCAAGTTTTCATCATTATTTTTGATAAATCATTTGCTTCCAAAAACTCTAAAATGCTTCACAATGGGAGGATTACCATACCAGAGTTCATATGGAGTTTTATCACTATTTACACGAACATGTGCCTTGTTAAGAATATTTACCGCTGTATGTGCTGCTTCTCCCCAAAATGTGTCAGGTGTTCCGGAATCATCAAGCATAGCTCTAGCCATTTTTTGAACTGTTCTATTCATTCTTTCTGCTACTCCATTTTGTTGTGGAGTACCTGCTACCGAAAACTGTCTTTTTATACCATGTTGTTCACAAAATTCAAGGAATTCATCTGATGTATATTCTCCTCCTCGATCAGATCTAAGACACTTGATTTTTAGATCTAATTCATTTTCAAATAGTGCTTTGAAGATCTGAAATTTCTCAAATGCTTCATCTTTGTGTTTAAGCAACCCAATCCAACACATTCTAGAGAAATCATCAATAAATAATATATAGTATTGTTCACCACGTGGTGACTTTTTCTTCACAGGTCCACATATGTCAGTATGAATGAGTTCAAGAGGCTTACTTGATGATCCTTCCTTGGCATTAAATTGTACTCTGGTTTGCTTACCGAATTGGCAAGATTTGCATATGATATTTTCAGGTAGAGTAATATTGGGAAGATCACGAACAGCTTTAAGTCTTCTTGATTTGTTGATTTGAGAGAAGCTCAGATGCCCCAACCTTCTATGCCATAGCCAGTTTTCTGAAGATTTACTCAAGTAACATTGTTCTTTGCAGTTCTTCAATACATACAAATTGCTTGGAGTTTTGTTTCCTTTTATAATTTTTTTACCTGTATCAAGATCACGTACCACACATTCTTTTGAACTAAAGACAACTTCAATTCCTTGATCACACATTTGACTTACACTTAATAGGTTATTCTTTAATCCATCTACATACATGACATTATTAGCTTTCACCTTTTCTTTTAGAAAAACAGACCCTTTTCCCTTAATAACAGCAGGAGTATCATTTCCAAATGTAACATTCTTCTCTTTTTCTAGAGCACTATATGCAAGAAGTTTGTTTTTGTCACATGTCATGTGTTTAGAGCATCCACTGTCAATGTACCATTGATTTTATTCACCTTCTACAAATAAAGCTATGCCACAATTTTCAACCTGTAATTCCTTCTTTTTCCACACTTTGGAGCTTGAAGGAAATTGCTCTTTTGGCTGGATTTTGCTCCTGCATTTAGATTCTTCATGGCCAAAGTTATTGCAATAAGCACATTCAACTTCATTTTGAAGAGGAGAAAAGTTTTTATAGGTATTCTTCTTTGTTCCAATATCCCTCCTTTTCTTTCTTGCTTCTCTTGTCATAATGGTTTTGTATGCAACACATTGAACAACTTTATGACCAAAATTGTGACATGAGAAACATTGTCCATTGAAGAAGAATTTTCTGCGATCATGAAATATTCTACTTGAATTTACCTATTGGTTGGTGTTTCTTTGAAAGGTATTCTTGTTAGTGTTCTTTGAATTGAGCTGGTCATGCTTTACCTGTGAAGATTCTTTATTCCCTTGCTGAGTGGCAGAATGTTGTATACTGGCTGTAGCTGCTTTTAGATAGTTTGGTGCTGAAGTCTGAGAAGATTCTCCGATATATCCAAGACCTGTCTTTATAAAAGGAGAACGTTGTACCTTGATAATCTCATCTAAGGTTTCAAATCCTTTAGCAAATCTAAGATTCAAAGTCTTCACTTTCTCAATTTCTTTTCTTAGACTTACTATTTCACATTCTAATTTCTCATTGTGTTTCTCCTTTTCTTCAAGCTGATTTTTTTAGAGTTTCTATGGATATTTTACTTTCTTCTAAGCATCTTTTACTTTCTTCTAAGCATATTTTGAGTTGATTGAATTCATCAAGAAAATCATTGTCCTCTAAAGCATCCACAAAAGTATATTTTTCTTCTCTAGATTCCTTTTCAAATGCCATGAGAAGTCTAAGATCATGTTCACATTCTTCCTCACTGTCAGATAACCCATCATTGTCTTCATGAGTATAGTAACTTTTTCTAGTGCTAAACCGGTTTTTATTCCTTCTTGCTACTTCCTTTCCTTTTTCATGTGTTTCTTTGTGAGGACACTTAGCAGCATAATGACCAACTCTTCCACAAGAAAAACATTTGAAAGGAAGCTTACCTCTAAATCGTCCTGTACCAAGTTGGATTTTCTTTACAAAATTTACCTCATCTTCTTCTGAGATATACCCTGATCCTTCCATTTCTTGTACTTCTTTCCCTTTTGTAGAAGCTCTAAAGATGGCTTCTTTGACTTCAGATGGTCCTCCTCTTCTCATTTCATATGCAGTTAGTATGCCATGAAGTTGCACCAGGGTAAGATTTTGAAGATCCTGTTTTTCTTCAAGAGCAACAACTTTTGACTCAAATTTTGTCATTAGTGATCTTAAAACTTTCTCAACAAAAGTAGATTCGGTTATTGTTTCTCCCATATTTCTCATACAATTTACAATATCATCAAGATGTAAAAATAAATTGGAAATGCTCTCCTCATTATGCATTTTTAGATTCTCATATTGAATTCTGAGAGTTTGGAGTTTAGCACTTTTTACCTTTGCATCACCTTCATAGCTTAGAATGATTTTGTCCCATATGGCCTTTGCTGTAATCAGCTGCATGACTTTGACAAATTCTGATTCAGTTAGACTTCCCAATAGAGCATTGATCGCTTTTGCATTTGTTTCGTAATTCTTTCTTTCCGTTAGATCTATTGGTACTGCGACTGTATATTGATATCCTCAAAAAATAGCCCATACGTCTGCACCTAGAGACTGGAGATAAGATCTCATCCTTGTTTTCCAAAATATTAAATTGTTTCCGTTGAAGAGTGGAGGCCTGATAGATGCTATTCCATCTTGATTTCTCATCTTGATCGATCTTCCTTCTAGCGGCTAAGCTTTTCAGAAGGACCTGCTCTGATTCCAATTGTTGGGAAAAATACTGAGAGGGGGGGTGAATCAGTATTTAGAGCTAACTGAAAATTTTTATCAGAAATATTTTTATGCATTTAATTCTTTACATAAATTATTGCACCATTCATTCATCAGAAGATTAGTAGGCTGTAAGCATGTACAGTAATAACAGAATGAACCATCACACATAAGAAACACACATGAACACTAGTATTTAAGGTGGAAACCAAATTTGGGAGAAAACCACCGTTGTTGTCGTCTCTGTCTTCAATATTTATTATAAATAAAACTTCTTACAATTTTAGTGCTGGCGCAGACTTATACCAGCACGCAGGCACCCACTTGTAGAAGGCTACAACCTTCTCTCGTTCTCCAGTCAATACTAGAAGGGAGCTCCAACCCCTTGATTTTAACACCAGCTTCTACTGGCAGAAAACTTCCACTCTCATACTGAAGGCTTCAACCCTCATATCCACCAAATTTCTTCAATTTCTACATCAGACTTGCAGCAGGTCTTTATCATTTCTTTTTCAAATCTTCCTAGAGATTCATCATTTCTAGATATAGAGATATTGAACCTTCATCATATCAACAGGTGCATCGTAGATTCAGATCTATCAGAGTTCAATCATGCAGATATCTCTTAAGAGATTTATTCGTTATCAACCCCTCTACATGCACACCATGAACCATGATACACTTCTCCTTATATAGTATTGCCTTTATTAATACCATGAGTCAAAACCACCAAACCGTTGATGGTATTCCTGGACGGGATCAATTAGATAATCCAGCGGGGTCTACCCAAACCCCAAACAACTTCTCATAATCAACTTCCTTTAGTAATGACCTTCATATGTCGACCCCTAAGTTTATTCGTTCCACCAACTTTGGAATAACATACAAAATGATGGCCCAATCGCTTTTCATAATAATTTATATTTAATTTAAACAACTTTGGTTAAACCCGCAAACCTCAATACATGTGTATGGGCCCCAATCGGTCGTCTCCATTCGACGTGGAAGACAGCTGTGACAAACTCAGCGTCTTGCATCACTACGGGGGCTCTCAAGGTACAGATGGAAATTTTTGGCTGGTGCACCCACACTTGTTGTCCCCGCAATCAACTCGGTCAGCTGTAGAGGCACTTGTCTCGATATCCGGTGCACTAGTTGTGCCCCCACACTCAATCTCTACCATTCATCTCAATATCCAGTGCGCTAGTTGTGTCCACTGGTATGGGCCCCAACGTTAACGGTCATCTCCAATCGACGGTTGTTATCGCGTCGCGCTGCCTCATTGGATCAGACGGATATCACTCGGTGAAGATGCATGAACAATAATGCGCGATGGTTGTCGTACTTTGGTTAACCTTCACGCATCTTCCTCATACGACCACCATCCGATGGCTTCCCTCCAGATCGACGGTGCTCAACAATATCGTTGGGCATCTTGGGTCGAACAATAACGCGCGATGGCATGCAGTGACAAGAGGTTTTGTGGAGTCGTATAGGGACAAGTGTCGCCCATTCTATGGAATCGCTCCCAACCTCTTGAATACCGCTTGCCCGTCGAAAGCGGTGCGATGAAAATCAGAAACCGCTTGTACTGTTCCTCCTTCGTGGTTCTGCCCTTCTACTCCAGGTTCCGTCGTGCCTCCTTTTGTTAAGATCCACCACTACCCTTCCAGGTTCCGTTCGTAATTCCGAAGTGTTGTTCTGGCAAGAAAGTTTATTTGTACTCACATAGTCGATCTTAAAGGTTCCATGTTGATTCCATGTTGGTTGGGGATTCACAATTCCCTTCGGTCTTATACTCAACAAATATATATATTCCTCCACTTTGTCTGCTATTTTTGGATACACGATCGACCGTATTAACATCGGATTTGCCTCTAACTACATACGAGCACCATTAATCCCCTCATAGGGTTTCTTACTTATCATGGATTTCATTATCACTCATTGAGATGCATACATATGAATTAATTTCACAAGGACTCAAATATCCTTCCCTCTTTAATTCAATGTGCTCCTTGGTAATCTTGCTATTGTAAATACATTCTTTCTCTGTTCTTCTACTGCTACATTTTCTTTTATTGGTCCTACTTGTTCCTGATTCTCTCTACGATGCTCCTTCTTTACCAATTCTTTTGCCATCAATGACAACATTTCCAACATGGAATACTTTGGACAAATTCCACATGGACAGACGAAAACCCATGGAGACTCCTCTAGCGACCAACTGGAGGAAAGAGGATGCCACTTCATGTGAGGAAGTGGATACTACTATGTAAAGGCATTTGGTGGGTTCTCTCATGTATTTGGTGAACACACAACCATACATGTGTTATGTGGTCAATTAGTTCATCCAAGCCATGGTTCGATCAACCATTTTATTTTGGAGGGTTGCTAAACATGTACTACGGTACCTCAAAGGCACCACCGAGTCTGGAATTTGGTACAAACAAATAGATGGAGTGAAGCTACAAGGCTTCACAAATGTGGATTAGGTGATAAGTCCACCAGATCAAAAGATAAATTTTGGAGGAACTTTCAATATTGGGTCAACAACAGTTTCTTGGTATAGTAGGAAGCAGAGATCAATTGCACTCAATTCAACAGAAGAATAATACAGGCTTCTAGTCAAGCAACTTGTGAAGCTATATGGATGAGAAAGATTCTTGTTGGGTTATTTGGTCAGAGGATGGATCCTACTATGATTCATTGTGACAAGAAGAATTGTCTCAAAATATCTGAGAATTCATTTTTTCACGATCGATCCAAGCACATTGATATCCAATACTGCTATCTGCGAGATTGTGTGCAGAGGAAGATCATGTTGTTGCAGTACATTCCTAGAGAGGAAAATGATGCAGATATTTTTAAAAAGGTCATTTCAAGAGGAAAATTATAGTTCCATAGAAGTAGGATTTGGATATCTAATAATCCTTTTCTTACTGAGAGGGAGTGTTGAAAATGCATCAAGAAATTCCTAATTTAAATTTTCCTTCGATTAAATTAGGAGAAAATCAAAATTCCACGTCAGTAGACAACTTGAATGAGTTAACTATGTTGTTATCTCTCATTTAGCTTAGTTAATTTGAGTTAGAGGGTGAAATTGAGTTGTGTACAGTGATTCCTAAATTTTAGGAGCCTAGGTTGAGTTAATTTCAGTTACAAAAATTTAATTTAGTTAAATTGAGTTAAGGTCAGTTAAACTAGTTCCAACTATTGGAGAAACTAGTGGAAGGTCTAGTAGTGTGGTGCATCTTAAGTGTTTAACTATTTGATTGATTAATCAACCTAAATTAACTCATGCATGCATGAAATTTGAGTTACCCAGTTGAGATTGGATTTAAAGGGCATTGTACTATTAGTTGTATAATATTCCAAGTTGTACAGGTCATGCATGCAATTAAAGGAAGGCCTAAAGGAATTAAGCAATTCTCGTTGAGGAATTTCCTAATTAATAGGGGACTAATTACTCAAGGAAAAGTTCAAGGAAATAGGAGCTTTGAGGCTTTGGAAATTGGCTAAGTGTTGGAAAAATTCAGTCAGTCAGGCAAATGATAGAAGATACTTGTTCAGGTTGAGAAGATCATATTGTATTCATCCAAATTCTCTGATTAGTTCAATACAGATAGTAAGGGGTTTTGAGCAGTTGCTTTCCCCTAGATATATCTCTGTGTATGTGAGTTGAATATTGATGCATGTTAATGATTTGTGTTCTCGATCGTGAATTTACTTCCACAGATTGGTAGAGTAGATTTGAGTCTTATGTTTTAGTACATTACATGAGCAATTTTTAATCTGCATTAAAATTCTACAATTTATTCCTTTAGATTTTTGAAAGGTTATTTGTACTATTCCATTTAAATATATTATATTTATCGATCGTATCCTACATTGGTCTCATAATCTCAGCAAATCCTGGTACAATTTTCTTACAAAAAATATTTTCCCAAAAGACATTGCATTGATTTTTTATCGTGGGGAAGAGATATGATAATATTGATTTAACTCTATCTGGAGCAATAGCTATCCCATCTTTTGATATTTCAAATCCCAAGATTTTTGCTTCAGTTACAAAAATAATAATAATAATAATAATAATAATAATAATTAGGATTCAAATATATTTCATATTTTATGCATCTCTCATTTTTTTTTTCTTAAATGTTCAACACAATCTTCTCTCTTTTTTGAATATATTGTAATATCATCAACATATACAACCATGAAATTATTTAACATATATTTGAAAGTAATGTACATTACTTGTTGAAAACTTTCTCCTACATTTATCAAACCAAAAGGCATATTTTGATAATCAATTATTCCCCATTTAGTTCAAAATGTAGTTTTAATCTAGTCTACTGGTGAAACCAAAAGATGATAATAACAGAGAAACCATCTAATAGATAGAACATTTTTGACCTGCTACAGATTGTAATATGTGTTCCATAGGAGGAAATTGGTAATTATCTTTTTCAGAAGCTTTTTTTAGATTTTTAATATCTATACAAATTTTGATATCCCCATTCGTTTTTTCTAACTAGACTACATTTGATACTCATTGGGAATCTCTGACTATAAAACTAATCCTATCTTTCAATAATTTGTTTAATTCTTCTTTGATTTTAATTTGAAGCTTAGAATGAATTCCCCTCAACTTATGTTGTATATGTTTAATGTCGGTTTTCATTGGAATAACATGTTGAAATATTTTTGTGTCATAAACATTCAAATCATCATATGTCCAACCAAAAATACCCTTATATTTTTTGAAAAGTTTAATGAATATTGTGCATTCAAAGGAAGTGCAATTGACTCCTAAAAATATATTTTGGGTATTTTCATCATTTTCCAAATTAATTACCTTGTATTGAATGAAGGAACTACTTGTTTTGGAATTTGTACTACCTTTGAACCTCTGTTGAAAATAAAAAATATTCTCTAGATGAAATATTAACTTTGGTATTAGATTTTGTGATTTAGTTTGTGAGTCTAGAGAATTCAATTTCATTTTTAGATCATGTTGATCTTCATCAATTATTGAGCCTTTGAAACTATCTTCTATAGTGAATAAATTTCTAATTTGGTCATCATCATAAAAAGCTCTCCATTTTTAGATGTTGTTTATGATTGATGACCTAAAAAGAATCTCCACATAAACTATATCCTGAGAGAATTTTTCTACAAGAAGAAGCCTCGAGGCTACATTATCTTGGAAATCAACATCTAAGTTCTAAGAATGAGGATCATAGTTTAATTCAAAAATTTCAACGTTTCAAATTAACTTTCATACCTCATGTCTACAATTTTTAAGATGATTTGAAATACAGTGAATAGTTTTATTAACGGTCTTTACAATTATTTCAAAATCACTAATTTCTTTTATTTTCTTAACTTTCATATCAATGGCTTTCCTAAGACCTTGTAATAAAGCCTCATATTCATCTACATTATTAATAAATTGAAAGTCAAGCCTGCATCACAAATGAAATTTATTCCCTTGAGGGTCTTGTAAAGCACAAGCAACACTGAAACCTTCAACTAATTCGGAACCATCAAAGTATAACAACCAAAAATCAGTGTTTGCATCAATATCAAAAGAGGAAGAATCATGTGTTAGATCATAAACAACTAATGTAATAAAATTTAAACTTTATGTTTCTATTTCTTCAAAAAGAGATCATTTTGATATATAATTTCCAAGATAAATGTCAAAAGAATCATTTCCAAGATACGTGTCAAAAGAATAATTTCCAAGAGAAGCTTGAGTCCACATAACTAGATCTTTTTGATTATCTAAATCAGTTATTGTGTATTTCATATAAGTTTCACATGTTTGATTTTTATTTTGTTAGGTTTTCCATTCAAGGGAAACCATAAATGTGACTAATAAGTTGATAAATAAGAATTTAAATTTCTTATCGATCTCTACTTAACAATAAACCATATTACTATGGAACATCAACAATCACAATGTTAATGATCTAAAATATTTTGGGATTTGAAGTAAGTGTGATCAATACATATTTTACTTCTCCTAAAAGTTTGATATTTGATTTATCAAATTGTACAATCTGTGTAGCATATTTTATAGGAACCAAATTTATTTATTTTTCCATTAAATATGGCATAACATTAGATGAAGTTTCATAATCTATCATACAATTATGTACATTACGATTACAAATTTCAAATGTCAAAAGAAAAGGTGGACTATGTGAAGTAGACTTGTCTCCAATCAATGTTGCATTAATATTAAGTATTTTCTGAAATACATCATTCTAAGAATTTCCTGCAGAAGTAGGATGATTTTCAATAACATTAACTTCCAAGGCTTTATGAAATTTATTATTTCATTGAGTTAATTTTGATAATTCAAATATAGAAATATTCCCTCTGGTATTTTTCATTTCTTCTACTAAGTCATACTCAATATTTTCAATATCAACAACTATATTTTTTTCAGAAGAAAAAAACGCTGTGATATATTAATATAAAACAGTACATAGTCCAATACATCTCAAGCTGTATAGACATACAGCGAGATCCCAACCAAGGCAGCCAAAAGGTGACTGCATCATCATAGAACAACCCGTCCATACTCAAAAATGCTCAGCTATAAAAGCGAGCTGAAAGGGAAAGATGGAACAAAATATACAAATTATCCAGAGAATAAACGTATGAGATAGGAGATATGAGAAAATTATGCTGATATATAGACCACAAAATTATAAAAAGGTAGCATAATGGTCACATATATGATGACATGAAGTATAATTAATCAGTCCAGAGACGTGAAAGAAGAGTGAATCATCATATCAAGAAAAAACAGCATAAGGTGCAATCCATATATACTCCCGCACGCTAGAGGAGAAGCACGCTCGCCTGAACAGAACCCGCGCTCGCTTGAAGGGAAGCATACGAGACTGGAGACAGCGAACAAAAAACTCCATATCATGTAAACCCTGTAAAACCAGGCATAAGCCTGGTCAACGCACCAGAATGGTGCCAGCGCTCGCCTGAAGACGATGTGCCGAGAGCTTCAAAACACAATTAGAGAAATAAGACAATGATAACTCACGCTCGCCTGGAGAGAAAAGCTAAGATCCAAAACCCTGCAAAAAGATCAAGCATCCTGATATAGAGAAGAGAAGACCAAAAAGATAAGACTGGAACGAATTATGGAATATCTATATCAGTCTCCCAATAAATGTGACCATCACGGAATAGCTGAACCTGCATAGTGCCAAAATCTGTACTTAATCCCATCTTAGAGAGGCCATCTGCTCTCGTATTGTTTTCTCTGTAAATATGAGAAATGACCGGTCTATTGAGCTGTGTCCATAAGCGTCGAACCCGGGATACCCATCCACGTAGTTCAGGAGGAACAGAAGCCTGTAAGTCGGATATCCATCCAATAGCAATCCTAGAATCACCATATACATGAATATTTGATAACTGTAAGTATAAGGCAAAACGGAGACCACCCCAAAGAGCGATGACTTCAGCTTTGTTGTTAGATCCCTTGCCAGCATTGAAATGTATATGCACCCTCTCTCTATGTGAGATCTTAATCCATGTACCGCATCCCATGAGACCATGCATACATGCTCCGTCAAAATAAACTGCTAGGAGATTAACAGCATGTGGACGAAGTCTAACAGATAAGTCCTGGATAGACTGGACAGGATTAGGACGGTCATCCAACCATTTAGCGATAGCAGAGTATATATTTGTAATCTGAAAGGGGGAATTATCAAAAATCAACCTATTTCTTCCAAGCCAGACTTCCCATATAAGAAAGAAAGGAAGAGATCTGAGCCTCCCTTTTAAATTATCCCAAGCCGATACAGCACTCATGAAGTCTATCGGACACCAATTGTTTCCAAAGAAATGAACAGAAAAAAGACGCCAAATCTTTAAGATGACAGGACATATGAAAAAGAGATGTTCTGTCGATTCAAAATCCATAAGACATAAATGGCATCTGAAAGGGCCCGAGAAACCCCGCTTCATTAAGTTATTACCAGTCAGCACCTTATCATTCCAGACGAGCCATCCAAAAAGCAATATCTTAGTAGGGATTTTCCGGAACCAGAACTTGTAAAACAGCTTGCATGGAGGTTCCGCATATGATACCTTAATGATATGTCTATAAATGTCCCTAACTATCGGAATCCCAGTCTTCGTTGGACCATCCCATCCAATCCGATCGCCCCCTTCTTCCCAGCATAAACCCAAAGCCCGTATGTAATCCCTTATGAAATCCCATTCCTCACATTCTGGATCCCCTAAATTTAATTGAGCCGCTGATTTAAGAATAGGGGCTCCCACCGACCATTGATGGATGGTCTGAGAAAGATAAAAAACTCCACGATGAGCGAGTCGGTGAATAAGGTGGTTAGATGGGCCGAAATCAGAGCACCAGCCCATCAACTTCATATGCGCCAAAGGAATGCGTCTACCATCAGCAAAAGACCAGGCCAACCTTGCAGCCAGATGCCCGAAAATCTTTTTGAAGCTCCCCCATATAGCAGATATACATCGAGGAGATGCGATTTGATTATTAAGAATCTGATGTAGCATATCCCCGAAAACATACTTGCATTTGATCACCTGGTTCCAAGTACCATCACTATCCCATGCTCTCCAGCATGATTTGATGAGCAGAGCAATATTAAAGCTTCTAGTATCCAAGATTCCCCATCCACCATGATCTTTTGGTCTGCAGAGTTTTTTAAGTTTACAAAGATGGATTTTAGAAAGCATCTGCACCCCGCCCCATAAAAACTTAGCAATGATAGAGTTAATATGTCTAATGATTCCTTCTGGAAGATAATATAGGTGACCCCAATACACCAGCAGTTGAGCCAATACTGCTTGAATCATAATAAGGCGACCACCACAAGACAACCATCTGTGCTTCCAGCAAAATATCTTCCTTCTGAATTTATCTAAAAGCCACATCCAATCTCTGATCTTATAACCACAAGGTTTGATATGGAAACCTAGATACTTAAAACCCTCCATCGCTTCTCTTATTTCCACACCCAGAATGCCAGCAATATATTCAAGATCCCCAATGTCACCATATTCATAAATAATAAAGGATTTTAGCTTGTTTATGGCCAGCCCAGTGGCGAATTCAAATCTGCTAAAAATATGGTGAATGTACAACCAATGTTCTCTATGAATATGCCCAAATAATAACAAGTCATCAACAAACAGAGAATGTGTACATACCAGATTGTTTGAGAAGGAGAAGCCCGATATGCGACCCTGTGAAACAGCCTCCCGGAAAAGACAACTGATGCCATCCATGATCAGAATGAAGATAAGTGGTGAAAGTGCACATCCTTGTCTGAGGCCCCTCCCAGCAGCAAAAAAAGGAGTCGGAATTCCATTTATGATAATGGCATAGTTAACAAATGAAATACAGGCCATGATCCACCTGATGATGCGAACAGGCAGTCCTACCTTCATGAGAACAGCCCTGATATAACCCCAATCAATCGTATCGTATGCTTTAAATATGTCAACTTTAACCACAATGTCCTCCCTTTTCTCTACGTGCATAGTATGCAAGATTTCCTGAGCAATAGCAGAAGCTTCATGTATGGATCTACCCTTGAGGAAACCATACTATTCTTTAGAAATATGTCTCGACAGAGTATCCTTCATGCGCTCTGCAATAATTTTTGAAGTAATCTTATAGAGAACATTGCAAAGAGCAATAGGACGGAAGTCCACAAATGATTGAGGGACATCCACCTTGGGAATTAAAGCAATAAAGGTAGAGTTGAGATTAGGACATATATAACCCCTAATACGAATCTGCTCAATTACCCTGGTCAGTTCCTCACCCATCAAATCAAAGAAATGAATATAGAATTCCGCGGGCCATCCATCTGGCCCCGGACTTTTATCAGCAGCAAATGATTTAAGGACCCATTTAACTTCATTCCCTGATACCTCCTTATCCAAACGAGCAATATCAGAATCCTCAAAAAAACGAGGAATGTGATCAAGCATCCACCTTTGATCATTCAAATTTATATCATCCTTCTTGGCATAAAACTCAGTGAAATGTCGAAGGGCCTCAATTTGAATCTCCTGGGTGGTGTATATGGTGGAACCATCTGCAGAGTTGATGCTCCATATGGCGTTTTTACTTCGCCTCTCATTGGCACATCTGTGAAAATACTTAGTATTCCGATCCCCCTCAGCTAGCCATAATTCTCTGCTCTTTAACCTCCATGAACATTCTTCAATCCGTAATATTTCTCTTTTCCTAGTACCCATGCATTTCAAGCAGTCGAGAGTGTATTCATCAGGGTATGTATGAAGAAAGGACTCAATAATATCCTCCATCTCAGCCACAATCCTTCTAAACTCAGCCCTGAGTTTTCCTTTCTTCACCCGCTCCCATTCTTTAGTCATCTTCTTTATTTCCTGAAGTTTGAGATGGAATGAATTCCATATTTCTGAATGCATAGGCTTAGGTGCTCGTTTCCAAATATCCTTAACCAGAGAAGTGTACTCCGGATCTTCTAACCAAATCCTGTTAAACTTGAAAGGATATCCCATGCGTACCGGGAAATTATTACAGGAGAGAGAAATAGGATAATGATCAGATACGTCACATGCAATGACATGAGAATTAGGGCCACCTAAAATGTCAAAAATAGAATTTTTGACCACCACTCTATCCAACCTTTTCGCAATGTAGAATTCGCCCGCCCTTCTATTGGACCACGTAGGCACCAGAGGGTGCGGCCTAATGTCCATCAACCCATGAGTAAGAAAAATGTCATTTAGATGACCGGCCAAGGGGTCCAGACGGGCCCTATTTCCCCATGCTTCATCAGCGTTAAGGATAGAGTTAAAATCACCCATGATAATAAGATTTGGAAGAGAAAATACACCAGACAACTCCATTCTGTCCCAGAATGACCTTCTATTTGCATATGGCGCATAAAGATTAATGAGATTGAAGGTCTGTTCCATACCTCTGAATCGTCCATGCAACAAAATACCTCCAAAAAAACTGAATGCTTTAAAAGATGCGTGATAAGGATTCCACATAACCAAACAACCTCCCGATCGTCCATTTGAACTTGTAGCAGCAACATTCCAGTTTCTCTTGATTCTTAAAAACAAATTAATAGCCTTAGATCTTTCAGACATAGTCTCCTGAGCAAAAAAAATGAACGGATTCTTAGAGAGCAGAAGCTCCCTCAGGCAATGATATTTGGGGTCATCACCTAAACCCCTAATATTTAATGAAATGACTTGATTCATGGTGAACCCGTGGAAGGGTTACACGCTCTAAGTGCCCTGGAATTGTTGGAAGACCCCCCATTGATGCGATATTGGTCATCTATATGTCCTGCTTCGACATCCAAGAACAGAGAAATAGGCTTAATTTTCTCCTTCTTCCTACCACATGCTTCTTTAGCCTTCTTTTTGATGGATTTTAATGCATCAGATAAAGTAGGAGAATGCTTAGCTCTAGAAGGGATAGGCTTGTCAAATACCGTCAATGCGGCCAAGTCCATATTGGAATTTCTCAGAATAAAGTCCAAGTCGCTCCCAATGGAAATCCTCGAAGAGTCAGATAGATTTCTGGACTTATTAAAACCCGGAGTGCCATGTGGCGACCCAGAAAGATTCCCATCCTCCTCACTGTCATCAAGCAAGCTTCGAACATGATCTAAAGGTCGCTCGCCCCCCATATATCCAGGTTCCTGATCTTCACACTCCTCAATAAATCTACCACTTTGAAAATAAGAAGGACGCCTCCCATCAGATCCTTTTGGTTTAAATAAGGGGGGGTCATGAGACGAGGAAAACTTCCTCTCCGGCCGAATAGGGACCATAGAGCTACATTGGCCAACTTCATGACGACTTAATGGTTGCTTCTCGGGGTTACGTGATGTACCATTGGAGGGCAGGGTGATATCATTATTAACAGGAAAGGATGGTGCAAGAGGAGCAAAGGAAGGGCACGAAACCGGACCGTCAGAGCCAATTTGAGTAGAACGGGGAGGGTCAACGTCCCGCTTTGAGACAGGCTTAAGAACTCTATAAAGATTCTTAGAAACAGAAGGATGACTTGCAATATTAGCCGGAATGAAAGAATCAGGAACAGGCAAATCATTTTGACCCTCCGCCGTATTATAGGCATCTTCTTCAGAGGAAGAGTTAGCACTAATACCTGTGTGAAAGCCAGCCACCGGAGCCTGTGCATTTGAATGACGACGAGCCCCATCAGATGCATTCCTAGACTGGTCCGCTCTTGCAATGCGAAATCTCAACGGGCAGTGGTCTCTAAGATGACCCGTTTTGTGACAAATTAAACATCTGAAAGGAATCCCCCAAAAGTCGATACGTTGACGGTGCCTTCTATCACTCCAGATGAGATCTATGTCACCCGGAAGGCCACCCAAGTAATCGACTTCCACCAAGAGCCATGCAATCCTCTTGTCCGCAGCCCCCATGATGCTGGGGTCAATATATTTTGTAGATCCTATGGAATCTCCAATCGTTCGCAAAGCCTTCATTGTCCAGAATTCCAAAGGCAACCCCGGCAATTTGACCCAAACCACTTTGTTACGTGGTGCTTCCAAAACAGGATTGAACCCAATGTACCATGGAATAATTTGCATGAAGCACCTTCCACGTACCCAGGTACGTCCCATGATTTTAAAGACATCAGCTTGGTTCATGAAATGTATGCTGAACCACCCGTTCATCAACTTGCTAACCTTTGGCGTATACCCGATTATGGTATTCCATTTCTGATGAATCCATGCTCCAGTGTCAAAATCATCCCGGTCAGGGAAAACCCACCTTCCGACTACAGCTCGCCTCTGCAGACTCGCCACCCTAGTGCATAAATCCTCATAATCCATGTTAACCTCCTTGATGTCCATCCTATGTTTAAGGATGTTCTTTTTCCCCCCCCCCTCAGGGCACTGACTGAAATACCCAGTTGTGCCTCCTGCGGCAATGCTGGAATACGGTTGCCTCGATCCCGCGTCTGACTTAAAGACCACAGTGAATAATGGCCATATCATTCTCAAAATGACGTTAGATGAACTTGTAAACATATGTGGTTGGGGTATTTTTGCAGGTTGGAGTTGTACCTGTAGGTAATAGAAGTAGAAGCATGACCTTTTCTTCTAGTTTGAGCCACATAAATTTCATTTTCTTCTTCCTCTTCTACATTATTTATTAATCCTTGAGAGGCATCCCATAAATACCGAATTATCCTTCTACTTTTTTGTCTTCTTGGGTTGTTTCTTCCTCACTAATAAAAGCTTTAAACATATTTAAAAATGTTGAGCATGTTTCTTTCTCAGTGATTAGAATTATGTGCTCTACAATAATCATCTTGGGCATAATATCTATTATTAATTTCTTCAATACGGGTTTTATTTTGAGAAGGTGCAAGATTCCTTCTAAAAGGTTTCAAAGGGCTTCTATTAGATGGAACTTCAGAGAAAATTTTCTTCAGATCAGTAATTTCATTTGGCATATTTTTTATTATCTTTTAAAGTATTTCCAAATCCACAAGCACTTTTTCTTTCTTTTCATCAATAATCCTAATACTTATTTGTTGTTTTGGTAGAATTATTGGTTTTTTTTTATCATGAAATGTTGATTTAGAAGCTATGATTAGTAATTTTTTCTCTATTTTAAAATTTTGATCAAAGTTATCTGATAAAGTGGTTGTTTTTACTCTTATAATGATAATGAGCAATTGATGGTGGAAATTTTGTAAAAATTCCAATCAATGCATTATTAGCAAGTTTAGAATCATCATGAATTTTAATAGAAATTGATGAAGGCAAAGTTGTGGTATGAGTTTCATATTTATTATCAATGACAAATCATGTTAATCGTGTGATGCCAAAGATTTATACGCGAATTTTTAAAGAAAAAATATTTGGAAAGTATCCCAATTGGTAATGGAACCATCAAGTAAATAAAAATAAGAATTAGATGTTTTTCCTTCAAAAGTTTAAGGGAAAATATGACAAACTGAATCTTCATTTTTAAATCCCCCAAGTTTTAAAGAGAGCATAAACTATTTTATATGATCTTCTAGGGTTATTTCGCCTTCAAGATTGAACTTGGGAAGAAAATTTTAATGATGTTTTGGTAAAATATGTTGTGGTCCTATAACAACAACAACACTGAAAGATAAACAAGGTTGTTGGGCCATGACGTTGATAGTACATTGAGGAAGTTGTAAAGGTGAAATTACAAGTTGAATAATCTAGGTAACGGAAGGAGTTATTTTTTCATATGTGCAACTTGGTAGCATTGTTTGAGTGGAAGTTACTTTAGAATCCCAATCAATTTCTTCAAAAGGAAATAGAAGATTTAAAATTGATGAAAATTTAGATTCATATTCAAGATCATATTGAGATGAAGAACTGACTTGAGACTATGTAATTTGGGACAATCCCAAGATCTTATTTTGAGAGCGTGTAAAAGCTATTGAAAGTTGTAAATGTGGTGAATTGGTAAAACAATATATTTTGAAGTGGTTTTTTCTAATGTGATTGGATTTTCTACAATAGAAAATCACTCAGAAACATTTGTTATGGTAGAAAATCAAGTTTGTGATTCACCTTGGTGAACATTTATAGGAGGTGTACTAGAATCGGTTGATATATGAGGAATATTAATCTCAAAAGATTTATCAGCCATACATATTGCACTACTTCTAGTGCCAAATTGTTGAAAGGAAGAAAATTCCTCTTGCAAAAATGGATATATCACCCGATCAAGGTCCCAATTAGACTTGTTCTCATTTTTTGTGGTGATAATCACTGGGATATAGGCCCGATTTCCTATAGAATTGTAACCTAAATAAATGATAAAAAAAATAATCTAAACTAGGGAAAATAAATGACACAAAATATTCACAATAAAATATTATCTAATTTATTCAAAGAGTTGGTGTTTAATATGGGAATGTATTATCCAATTAGGATGGGAGAGGGGGAAAGATTACACAAAAAAAAACATTTAAGAGCTATGTAATTGTTTGGGATAGTTACCTTCTCGACTGATACATGGGCTTAGTCAACTACTTGAGAAATGTTTTCTCCTTTCAAGAGAACTTATATATATATATATAAGAATGAAACTATCTTATGAATGAGATCAATTCTCAAATCTATCATTTTCATATCAAAAAGTGAAGATTTCATATATTTAAAGATTTAGAATTAATCTAAATTCTTCAAATAACTCAATGAATAATTATGTAATTCGTTTCAAAATAAAATAAATAAAAACACATTCTAGTAATTTGTTTCAAGAAGTAATTCATTGAATTAAAGACTATGAAAATAGGAAACTAGAAATTCGTATAAGAAAAATATAAAACATACAGTACTCCATGCACAAAGATATTCGCTAAATCATTTCTCACGTCTTCGAAAATTCAACTCCAATTATGATTAAAAATACCATTTGATTTTATTTCAAATGATTTCCAGGCCTTTCTACTATGAAGAGAGTTGTATAAATAACAAAATAAAATAAAATATAATGTTTGTTTCCTAAAGAGAGAAAAATATTGTTATTTTGTGAGAGGATTTTCTTGCACATAAGAAGGAAACAAAACTATCTCTTGTATCTGAATGTGGATAATTTATTGCTTAAATTGTTTCCAATCTTGATCCATCTGATGTGATAGTTGTATTATATCTTTTGTTGATTGATAGGGATATGTTTCCTTTTATTTCTCTTTAATGTATCTAGACGCTAGCTATACTTATAAGATATTTGAGGCAAATAAACAAGTTGAAATTCTTTAGGTTGATCTTGCAGCGACCAATTTGTTTTATGCTATATCTTCCATTGCGCTTGCATTTAGAAGAAAATTTGGAAATTAAAATCATACATTCATATGGAAATTGGAAAATTTTATGAATGTCACTACTATTCAAGTTAGTAATTTTCTAGATTTAACTATTACCATACTCTATATTATCACTAATCATCTGAATGAAAATGGTCAACAATAATACCTTATTTCTCAGAATGAGGAATATTGAATTCTTCAATAATATCTAGTGTGTTTTCCCATACAAAGTCACACCAGTAAAAATATTCCTTGATCCATTCCTTAATTATGAAGCAGTTGGATTTCATTTGATCTAGTGATGTTTACATCATTTTCTTTCTTATAATACTCTTTTACTTCATATTTTTCATTTCAATGCTTCTCTTCAATATTTTTCATGGCCATGGAAAAACCTTCTCGTAATATAGTGGCATGGGATTTCCATTCCTTCTCATGGGAAATTATGTTGTTTGAGAATTTAGTTTACAATCATTTGATCTTGTTCTGGCTCTTATCTAATTCATAACATAGCTCCTAACTTAACATTGATTAGTTGAAGAAAAAGCTCCAAGGGTTGAGGATATTTCCACGGCTCTATCTTTAGGGTCACATGTTTCTTTCCAAACCATTTTTGATGAAGTTTCAAACATAGGTGGATCAAGTTTATTTTCCTTTATCTTTTGACAATTTATTTAGATTGTGAACTATAAAAATAATTTCCAAGAGACACCACTATCTCTCTTATTGGTTCTATTTCATCAATATGAATGAAAAGAGAGGAAAAATATGGAATATTTGTTTCCAAAGGATTCATGAAAACTCCTGGACAAATTACCTCAGTTATATGTATAGAGGAGACTAGGATTTGGGGAATTTCCTGGGTTTTCTCCTTTTAATAAATATTTTTCTTATCCACATTTTTTTATTCTGTATGTGTTTCTTCAACAATTTTCTAATCTGTAAGCTTATGAGTTTGACTTATTGATTCTTCTAGTTCCTCTATTATTTTCATTTTGATAATGATTTGTTGTACTTGTAGTTCTTATTTTTTAGAATAACATTCAACCTGCCTTCCTACCTGTTCTATAAGCTATAACTGTCGTATGAATTCTTCTACTTGTTCTTTTTCTTTAATAATTTTTCACTAAATGGATTGTGTTTGACATAACTGTTGAATGTCCTCTTATTGGCTAGATTATTGAGCTTGAAAATCTAGAATTCCTATAGGTTCATTATTCTTATACCTTCTATCATTTGCACACTGAATAAAGGAATACGAATATTTTACTCCTTTTCTGAAGATAATAGAGATAAGTAATTTGTATGAAATTTGTAAATTTTTCCTTTGTTTTAGATTCATCTGGCAAAACACTCTATAAACAACCTCATCAAAATATCGACTTGCTTAAATCAAAATTAAACAATGGTTCATGATGGATATAATTCTTTGAATGCATAATAAAATTTAGATGAAAATTAACAATATCATGTGCGCCATATCTGTAAAAAGGAAGAGAATGTAACTAAAGTTCATGAAGACCATTTTCTTCGACCATTGAATGTCCTCTATCTTTAAGAGTCAATTGACCATTTTTAATAGGAAAATTGAGCCAAAGGTTTTTTTAATTCTTGTGTAATAACTTTGTGACTTCATTGATTGTTGTTTGATTATCTATTTCCCTTACTACAAGTCTTTCAAGAATAAATTTTAGAAGCACTTGAGGAACAACTTCAAATTCATAAGTTTTGCAATAAGAGATTTTTTCCTCCACAAAACAATCTCCAATACCCTATAACAGTAATTGAATGTCTTTATTAATTCTAGGTGGAAACTTTCCAATTGATAAAAATACAACATGATGTTTTTGCAAATATCATATAAATAGTTTTTGTAGTGACTTTCCTAGAGTAGAGAACAAAATTGATGAATGGATTGTTCACTAAAATACCAATTCCAATTCATCAATGGAAATATAATTGAAGCTATTATAATCTCTACTATAAGGTTGACATGTAAAAACTTAGATCAAATCTTGGTGGGGATGACTGTAATAATTTTATGGAATTTGATAGGTTATATGAAAAAATATCTACCCAATTGGACCTTTTAGAATGGTTCATAATGCCATAGATCAGGGGAACCTGTTCTAGCCTAAAAGGTTCTGAATCCAATTCTCTATAATGTCTGGATAACATTTTAACTAGAAATGTGTAAGGGTTGTTGAATTTTCCAATTAGGTAGAGTTTAGTTGACATAATCTTAAAATTTAAAAAGTCATCTACCTATTTCTTTATGCACCCAACTACATCAATTTTATGTTCCTCTAATATATTATTTTCAAAACAATTCATGTATTCCTTATGGAGATAAAATTTAGGAGGACTTAAATTGTGCATTGACTGTAATATTTTAGGCTTCCATGAAGCTATAACTTTGTTGGAATGATTCTCTATTGAACATGTTTGAACATAAGCATGATATATGATCCAACTTATCATATCATAATAAGGAAACATGGTTGGTATGGTTACAACCTTGTGTTCAAAATTACCTAAATCATAGGATGACTCCTCTTCTAAGCCATTAACCTTAGTGTTTCTCCATCAATCATTTAAAAAAAAAATTCGTGCATTTCCTTCCATGACATGGTTCCTGCATATTGATTACTGAATGTGATATCAAAGAAGAAATATAAAATAGGGTTCCTCTCCTTAGATGATTAAACTTTTAACTCCATTACTTTTAGCTTGGTTTCAATATTTTGAATATTAGGCTTGGTGGCTTTGGATTTTCCTTTTTGAACAACTATTCTTGTGTCAGAGAAAACACAAATTCTTTAAGGAAACAGACATTTTAATTTTAGAGTAAACACAAGCTTCATTTTTTCTCAAGCTTCTTCTTTTTTAATTTTATAAAGATGTAAATAAATTAAATCATTAAAGGTTATTTACAATGGAAAATAAAAAAATTAATTAAGACTGATTTTTTTTAAAAGTGTGCCTATTTTATAAGAAAATAAAATGGGGGGTTGTTATAGACCTCGCATCACTGAGTTAGCCATTAAACGGGAGAAATGGTTTCTTGTCTCCATTACCTTCAACACACCAAGTCATTTGTCCACCAAAGAAACTTTCAACGATTTACAACTCACACACGCAATTGCAACTAATTATAATATAAATTTTCATCCTCATATTATTCATTATTCGGTTAAGATGAAGGTGAAAGTGACAAATCCCCTAACTATAAACCCTTCTCTCCTTGCTAATTTTGAGGACTCACCATTAATAGATAGGGAACTGGATTCACATGAAACATGTCGTTAATTCAACCTTTATGAGCTCATAGAGTCGTATTTCCAACATTTCAAGTATTACCAGGGCATTTCCTAGATCTAGGAGTCCTATTTGCAACAATTTATAATCCATCAAACACATCTTTACCCAAAATTTATTTCTTGGTGTGTTGAAAACTACCTTCCTAGTAAACAAGATATCATGTCAAAGAATGGAGTTATTCTATTTAATATTAATCCTACAACCATTCAAGAAATACTTAATAGAGTGATGAAAAAAAAACCCAACCTCTAAATGAAGATTTCCTAAGTCAAACTTATAATAAGTTAACCCCTGAAGATAAAACCATTTTTCTAGATTCTTTCTTACCTATGACATTTTAGTTAGCAAAAAGTGCTCCCCCAAGGAAAAGTATATCAATGGTTTGTTTCTTGTTAGGATATGATGATGACTAGATTGTAGATGATCTTGTCGTAGGGCTCATAACTGCTCTTTCACTGAACAAAAAGTATTTTATTACGATTCACTTCAATCAATATTTGACCAATGTTATCAATGTCCAATTATCACATTACAGTGTCACTAAGTCCTTTAGGTACCAATAAACACTTGTATATCATTTTTTATTTTTAGGTGGATATATTTTTCAAGTCTTCACTTGCATATTCAACATTAGACTAGCAATGTCATATTTTTAATTCATTAGACACCAATGGTGTGAAAGCATTCCCTAGATTTTGGATTTGTAGACTTTGTTGATTAGTTCTTGTTAGTTGCATGTAGTTTATTATTTGGTGAGCTCCCTCCTAGAATATTTCTATAAATCAAAAGTATTCTATAGCTCAACCCATATACTAGAGTAGGTGACTCATATTTGTTTAAATAATTTATAGATATTGGAATGTATGTTTTTGAATTGCTTCCTTACAAGCTTCCAATTTTCTTTCCTATGAGGATATTTGCATTAAAATATATCAAATAGTTCCTCAATTCAAAAAATATTCATTTTGTCTCTAAAAAGTGCCCAATTTGTTCAAAATGAAGAAAGAGGTTGGGCCTTTATTAGTTAACATAAGAGAAACATTACAAGGTTTTGAGGAAATGTTAAAAACAAAGAAATTTACCCAAGGAGAAGTATGGAAATATGATCCTCATAAGATCATATCAAAGAGGAGAGTAAAGTAAGGATCAACCCCATATAAACATATTCCCAAACTAGAAATTGAATAGTTTTCAAACAAATATGTTTGGGAGAAGGATCCAGTTAATATTGCACAAATATGCCAAGAAGCATGTCATATTTCACATCCTATCATTTTGGAAACACCAGAAATAGAAGAGAAGGAGATCAAGGGAGGATTTTAGGAAATAGAAAAATATTACTCACCCTTAAGGACATAATATGAATAGTAGAGGTCACAGAAAGGCCAAGATTTGAGGGGGAGGAGGGCTCAATTAAAATTCGAAACATAGAGGAAGGAACATCAAACGAGCTTTCATTTTAGTGGGAGATATTTCCAATAACTACTATGGTTCACGAACCATCATATTCTAGTGTATCTCCTTCAATAGGAAAGAAAGAAAATATGTATTCTCAATTTATGGAAATTAAAAACAAGAATTTTAAGATGAAACAAGATTCATATACATAACTGTGGAAGCAAGGTTTATGTTCTTTAACAACAAGGTTACTCTCTGCCTTGGATTATGAGAAGGGATAATTTAATATGGAAGTTTTAAAACCAAAATAGCAAACTATCAAAACTACAAAAGAATACAAGGTAGAAAATATTTCTATGATTTGAAGAAGATTCTTCTGGCAGACCATATTGATTTACACAAATAGAATAGAAAAATGATCTTTCAAAGCTTGACAGCTCCTGCTTCAAATGCATCCAAATTAGAAACAATATTAAAAAAGGTTACTAATCATCTGAAGGAGGAAAATATTGCAACAAGAACAAAATAGATGAGTGTTGAAGACTCGGAGTTGAGTATTATCTGACTTGGGGTAGATACAAATGACTATGTTGATATACATGATTTGATCAAATCCAGGGACACAAGTACTTAGAAGAAAGCTCAAGATTCTAGCAATTGAGCAAGTTTAGACTTTTGAATTAGAAGTTACATAGAAAAAAAAATAAAAATTATTATCCTTGATAATTTAATAGAATAAGAAACTTGAAAATTATGCACAAAAGATTGAAATTGTCACAAAGGAAAAATCTGAACATGCTTGCGCAACAACTTCTTCAACACTATCAATAATATAGGCTGATCCTTCAAATAATTGTTGAATTAATGTCAACCTTAAGTATTATGGATGTTGAAATAAAAAACCTCAAACAAATACTCACATTGAATAACTCTGAAATAAATAACCTTATGGAAGAACTAGTTAACAAAAATTCAACCATTCACACTAATCAATATTTAAAGGACAGATTACAAAACGAAATAGATTGTTTGGAGAATCAGCTAGTGGGAACAAAATCCTTCGTTGATGCTAGGAAAATTCCCTTGGAAGAAATAATGACCAATATTTTAGAGATGTAGGCATCCATCAAGATATTTGGAGATGATGCAGAATTGGTCTACCGAACAGAACATGTTATTGAAAATATTCAGAGGGAATTAGGGGACAAGTCCTAGATTGTTGCTAAAATAGTTAATTTTCTCAATATAAAAAATTGAGAATATTTGATGACTCTAGGTTTGGTTGATAGAACATATGTAATTAGGGATGTTATAATTTTTTGACTAAAAGGAACTTCATACATCAGGCTTAAGAGAAATGTAGGATTGTTAAAAAGGAAGTTGATTTGTTTAATTCTAGGCTCAATGTTTTGAAGGAAATGGATTTACTTGGATAAGAATGGAATTCTAATGTATCTGGATGCATACAAGGAGGCTTTATTAAAATCCAAATTAGATTCCAAAAAATTTCAAATATGAGTGGAACTTTGAAGGGGTCAACCATAGTAGATAAGTTTATGGATGATTTTTAAATTTGTTGTCAAGTGAAAATCATATTTCAACTACTCCCACGTATCCAAAATTCATAGATTTGGATATTTCCTGTTGAAATATGATGTCATATAGCTATCCAGTCAGCTCAGATTAAGAGTGGTTTTCTAAATTATCCCCTAGATATTCTTGATTCCATTAAAAAAATCTAGCTCGAAAAGACGATAAGTGAAAAAAAATTATTATACCTTTGTAATATGTTTCTATTTTTGTGAGTTTGTTCCTAGGAATTTTCGTTTTGCAAAAAAAATATATTGAAATATTTTTGTATACAAACTGAAGAAAAACTCAATGAAAGGGTTCACATTTTGAGAGTTAAAGCATATTTTTGTATTTTGGGACATTATTTTTGCATCTTTAATCAATAGATTCTTCTTTTAGGTATTGACAGTGTGTATCTTCTATATGAGCCTTCCTTGTGAGATTACATTATGTTTTTCATGTTTACAATTATTTCAATTTTTGTGAAACATCCCTAAGAGGCTAAATCAAGAATCGATTTTCCTAACTTCTAGCAAGGTTATATTATACAAAGAGATTCATGACATGATCAATTTTTTATCATACCTCTGAATGAATGGTTCGATCATTGTTTATATTTCATATAATTGAATTTTTTGTGTTGTTCTAGAACCTTAGGAATATCATTCCTTTGTGTTATCTGCAATTATAGTTCTCAAATCATTTTGTGAATGCTATAAAAATCCATTAAATATTCTCGTTTTCTTCCTATCACCACAATTAATTCAAATTATCATCTGCCTTAGTTGGAAGTTAGCCTTTTTATTAAATAATTTAAAGTTCAATTTTCTTTCCATTTATTAAATAGAGACTAGTTTGAATTAGAACCTAATTGTAAAAAGCATTAATGGTGCCTTTGCATAGTTTTCTAGCCAAAAATTATCTCAATGGAACAATAGGTTTGATTTCATAGGGAAGGTGACATTTTTGGTTGATGTGGAGATCTCACCCTTTTTGGAGCCATAAAATGTTGTATATTTATGGGTGTGGTGTTATCGACATGTTCAATTGCTTGATGACCTTTTCTAAGATGAGGTTATTTTGACTTCCGTTGTCAACAATGAAGTGTAGCGAAGCAACCTTCACCCACATCTATATGTGAAAAAGGGGTTCACCTTCCTATAATTATTTGGGCTCACATGGACATACCTTGGTGGTAGCAATGATGGAAATGGGTTTTGCATAAATGATTCACTTCCCCTTTTCTAGATATGATTCAAGACAAAACCTCCATATTACTCTGATGTTTTTACCTCAGTCATCAACAACTGCTTTGAGTGACATTCATTGGTGTTGTGCCAAGGAATATTATGGAATTCACGCCACTTTCTTATGTCTTTCTTCATCTTCCCATCACCCTTGTTTTTTTGTGGCTTAGATGGGTTCTCTTGGAGTGTTCCATCGTAGCTCTATCCTTTTTTCCTATGGTTTAGGATTTCCTTTACCCTACTTCTCCTATGATAAATTCATAGATCCAAAATATCGCTTCTTTTGTTAAAAAATTTACTCAATTTTGATAGCATATCAATATGCTACACCCAGTGAATATATGTCAAGAAATTGAATTTATGTTTGGATGTATTTATGTAAACCATCATGGTATTTGAGCACCAGATGTAACTTGTATTCTTTGATACCCAACTTTTGTGCAAGGCATGGAATATATTTGTGAACTCTGCCACTATTTGGTCCCTCTCCTATTGAATTGTGGTCCATCTCATTTATTGGTATTTGTAGCTTCCAATAGGGTAATATTGTTCCTTCATAGCATCCTTGAAGTAGCCCCAAGTGGGCATGACTACAAATATTGTGTATTCCTTTGTGGAATTTTTCTCACGATAAGTAACCCATAATTCTTAGACATGGAAAATGACTTCAAGGAGCACAAATGGAATATTTTCTTTATAATAAAAATTATGAAACAAAAATACACTTCCTATAGATTTAACCATTTCTCTAGAGAATCCACATATATTTGAATTTCAAATACAAGAATGTCAAAACTAACTTATACCTTGAAGGGGGGAACAATTCCAAACTGATTGTTTAACGAAAATGCATAAGCTATTATCATTTGTTGAAGGATCTAGGAAAAATTATCCATCATCTCATCCCTCTGTCATGCGAGTGCTTCCTCGAGAAAAAATTTAATAGGATCTCCTGCTCCCTTGTATTTATTTTCTTCTACCATGGAATGTCATTGGGGTGAGTGAGGATGGTCTTTCAAAGGTTCAAGTAGTTTGAGCCCCAACTCCTTATACCATGACCTCATTAGGGACAAGTACATTAAAATGTATAAAGAGCAAGCCACTCTAATACCACTAACCTAGAGTATATGAGGAATGAGACAAATTTTTGTTAATAAAAAAGTCTAACAAGTGCATAAAATAAATAATTTAAAGCCACATGAAAATAGTTTAATTATTTTTAAATGGTAAAAATATCATAGGACTACATCATGAGAAAAATTTCTTGATTTTACAATGGTGAAGGCCAACATTTATGTTATTTATAATCCCTTTTCACCTAGAGCCATGCACCTTCATCATATGTCCAATACCATGGCTAAATACCATGTGTTACAAAAACTGTGGGTGAATACCATAAATCACTATGGTAAAAACAAGTGAATGATTGTATATGGTAAAACATAATTGTATGATAAGATGTTTTATTTTTTTTTCTTCCACCTCTCAAGTACCATCGGTTGATACCATGGTTTACCAAAACCATGGGCTTGTAAACTACCAACAACAGAAAACAATTATTTATCATGGTGATTTGAGGGAAAAGGTGCATAGAAACCAAATTTCCACTTGGATCATTACTAGTTTGGATCAGATGGTAGAAAAAATAAAAGGTAAATTCATGCCTCAAGCTTATCAACTAAATATTTTTAGACAAATGCGAAATCTCAGAAAAAAATTGATGACCATGAAAGAGTATACAAAAGAATTTTATAAGATAAGGGTTGGTGTGTAGAAGAAGACCCTGAAAAAAGTAGAATTTTTGGAGCTTGACAATACTAAGGGGTATGGGGATGAATCAATATTGTGTAGAATGGATCACCAATTAATAGATTTTCCCTATTTTTTCAAATCGCCGAAACATGAGTTAAGTAACAACAACATAATATAAGCAACATATAGAATATGCATGATCAAACATAAGAGCAACAACACATAGAGAAAAAGGCACATAAAAAATCAAAGCACAAAATAATATCGGATATTAGGTGGAAGCCCTTCTAGGAGAAAAACCACTAGACAATTTTTCTTCAGCTTCTTATTATTAAAAATATTATTTTACATCAATCACTAGCCACCAATAGTGTGCAAGCCTCGACATACGATGCATGCGAGCAACCACTCACTCCTTTCCACTACCTAATGGGGAAACCACTTCCACAACTATATGCAAACCCTAACCTACTAGAATCCACAACCTCTAATAGTCTCTTAGGACACCACTTTAGGGAAGACACCACTCCCAATTTATTAAGCCACTACATGAAGGAAGCCACCACTTTCCACACTGAAGGCCCCAAACTTCAAACCCTTGTGGACCACATTTCATACATTTTCAAAATAGGCCCACGAACTCCCACAAAAAACAACAGTGATTCTCGTTTCATGTATTTTCACGTTGGAGCCACAAACAATCTCTGCTCATCAATAATGTGATCTTAACTGACTCAAACCTCTTTGCAATACAACTCTACCACAAACCATATCATCATACAACAACCCTCTTTTCTCAATACATCAATCCTTCTGAACCCTAGAATCAACATATACAAGGTTATGGAGATACACAACAACAAAGCCAATCATGAGAATACCCTCTCACAATACATCTCTATATACAAATAAAAAAAACAAAAAACTAACTCCCTCAGCTTAATCAACTCAGCCATCACTCTCTCACCATATCATATACAACAATATATCTCTCTCACCATCTCAACCACATACTACAACAACACAACCATACAAATGATACTAGTAACTTTACAACAAAAGCATGACAATACATGGCTCATCGTAAAAATATGTCATGATACCAAGGAAAATACATGTACAAAAAAATACCCCATGCAATAAAATTATAAGTAACACAATAACAAAGTATTGGAGAAACATAAACTGTGCATTTGATCCTCTGTCTTAGGAGCAATACATCATCTTCAAGAATAATAGTATAACAACAATATCTGATTTTGGACAGTAGCTAGACCCTCATCTTCTCTGCAACTTTGTTGTTGACTACATACAATAAGCCACCAATACGTCATTGATATTTTTTCACGGCCAATGTACTAGCACAATACTTCATTTTTCTTACAACCCAATATCTTATCCCACATGCAATTATATCACCATCATACATACTCAGTAAGACACACAATCTTTATGCAAAATGTATATAATTAACTCTAATCCCATTGCCTACAATCTTGAGATTGATCCATGAGTAAATTACACACCAACATTATATCCATATGCAGATCATAATATAGGATACATAATTGTGTTTGAATGCATACATTGTCATTGTCTCATACGCACAATAATATTAGGAATATAAATTAGCTCCAACGCACTCTCTACAACACCAAATCGTACAACATCATTCTCTTGAAACTTACTCTACCTTCTGAAAATGATGTAATGTCCATATCACACACTGTCTATACGTACAATTCACTACAAGAGGTACACACAATTGCTAAATTTTAATTGACATAGTGCATGGTATGTGTAACTCATTTTCCCAGCTCACCAAATCAAGCCACTACTTGTGACCAGATCACACCACTAACACAATGATCACATCATCAATGTGTTCATACTTATTTGAATATCGATTCATGCATTCATTACCATGGTGATAGGATCAAACATTAATTTTTTGACTCAATCAAATCATTAAATTCCACCCATTACTCTTTTGATGATCAGTGTTTTTGGATTAGATTGACAAGAGTGTCAGAGACCAATTCAAAATGATACCACAGGAAATTCGTTGGATTTAGAGGTATTAATTTTATTCACCTATAGTTAGTTTTATGATGATATAAAGGCAAGAAAAAGTACATTTTGGTGGGGATACAAAGGAAATCCTACGCAAATTTTGCCAGGGTTGTGGGGATTGTCCCAGCCCCCTATAAATTTTTGACAAGAAAATAAGGGGCTAAGATGTTTACGAGCCTTCAAGGAATGCATTTCCTGGAAAACACATCATCCTTGAAGCCTCCTTGTGCCTTATGTCCTCTGATAAATTCCCTTCTGCTGATTCCCATCATAAAGCCTCTCTGTTTGTGAAGAGATGCCCAAAGGCCCCCTTTTCCCTCTTATTTCATTCCCCTAAGCCTTTGTTTTCTATCCCCTTTGTCTCGCCTTCTTTTTCCCCACTTGCCTTTCATTTCCCCTCAAAATCCCCTTTAAATTCTTTCCCCTACCCTTTGTAGGCCATCTTCCCCTTTCTTCCCTTATTACTTCCCTTCCTAACCTTCAGATCACTTTAAAGGGACAAATACCCACTTTCCTATCTTACTACAGGCCTTGGACCCCTCTTCCCCTCTTTTCCGACTTCCATCACGTTATAAACCATTTTAATACAAAAGATGCGTTTATAGCCTTCCCCCTTACATACCCCTATTGTTTTTTATAAACTTTATTATAAAGTTTATATCACATTATATAACTGCCGCCTATCGCAAGTCGCGCATCGCAGTTTCGTTCGCTTGTTCATTGGATCCATCGCAAATATTTGCGATGCGATGGGATCGCATCGCAAATATTTGCGATGCGACCATTGCTCGATCGCATAATCGCACTGTCGCATTATCGCATTCTCACTTGTCCGTTCGAGTGATCCATCGCAAATATTTGCGATGCGATCCGATCACGTCGCAAATCCTCCACCATTGATTCCCGTGTGAACCCAACCATCATCGCATTCCCAACCATTTCCCCTTCCTCGATCCCAATAGAAAATTATAAGTATGTGATCCCCCCTCGTCCATCGCGACTGCGATTCCCCACCTAAACCTTGGCCAACCGTTGGGTTTAAGATCCAACGACCGGAAACAGCAATGTCTTCCCGCACAACGGTTGGGTTTCCTCATCATCGCAGTCCCCGGCAACCGACCGCATTCATTTGCATTTGTCTCATTGTTTGGTGAAAGCCTCCACGATCGTCGCCGCTCCCATATTTTTCGCCCCTCAGCACCCACTGGGTCCTTCATTGCATGATTTTCCTCACACGAGTCGTGATTTTCTGCGGAAGTACAAGGGTTGAAACATCTATAGCGCACCACATTATGGAGGCGACCGCAAGTTTTCAGCATCGAGAGCAAAGAGAATTTAATGAAGGGCGGGTGTCCACACCGGCAGATGTCGTCAAAGAAGGGATTAATTGCTACTTAGTTATCACAGTGCTCCAGAGGAGATCTGCCGATCTGCTCGGCCTGCAGTCCAAGAATCAAAACATTACAGCACTCAGAAATGCGACGGACAGTCCGTTTTTCATTACCATTTTTTTTATTCACCAAAGGTACTACACAAAGATGCATCTGAAACATACCAGGAATTAATGAATCCTGACGAAGACCCTCCTTTTCTCCAAAGAGTGCCAAAAATTAAGGCTCAGAGTTCCAAACAGAATGGGCTTCGGCCCTTTCCTTCTTTTCTGAATTTAATGTTATATTTAGTGTTCTACCTACTTCCTCTGCTCTTTTTCAGCTATAAAAACTATGAGGAAGTTGTTGTAAAGGTGGTTGATGAGTTATCAGAGAAATGTAAGCAGTTCCTCCTGAAATAAGAACTTTGTGTATAATTGTAACGTAGGCCGAGTGAGATGTATTCAGATTAAGTGACCAAATTATTGGCTATGTTGTACCTGATTGGTGTTGATATTTAATATAATGAGCACATTCCTTTGGATCCTGATCTAAAGCTGCGGTGATGTTCTCCTATCTCTGTGTTTATTTCATTTCATTTCAGTTCTTCTGGCTCGCATCAGAAATTTGGCATAAGATTCACCCATGTTAGGTGCCTTATGTTGCTGCTCTCCCATCCCTATATGTTTTCTACTTATATGTGTATCTGAATATTGATTTCAATGGATTTAACTAGTGT
Organism: Pinus albicaulis; assembly: GCA_034641835.2. Lineage (NCBI taxonomy): Eukaryota > Viridiplantae > Streptophyta > Pinopsida > Pinales > Pinaceae > Pinus > Pinus albicaulis. The sequence goes on from JAXQQM020061659.1 coordinate 36,795, forward strand.
AGTGGATGTTATTGCCTGCTCTCTGATGTATGAATTAAGGAAATCCATGTTTAGATGTTCTTGTTGGGATTTGATCGAATGTGTTGAGAACACTGGGAGGTCTAGAGCTTTGTCCCTGCCTCACTAGAATATTTCCATTCCATTAAGCCTGTCTAAGATCCCTCGTGCTGCCCCTGATTGTGTTCAAGAAGGTCTGGAGTTAAATGACCTTTGACCTGATCTATAGACAAAATTGGACGGTTCTTCTCCTTTCATCTTCAGTCCTTAATGTTTCATTCCTACTATCATCTTTAGGATCCAAGGCTTTAGATGACTAGCCCAACTGAAAGCTTGCATGTTGAATAGCAAGTAAATCCTTTCTTGACTCCATTGCCCAATGGACTTGGTATTCCCTGGACTATTTCTCCTCTGTCTATATCCTTTGTTGTGCGGCCTTGTCTTATGACGAACCCTTCCTTCCTGATTCTCAACAACCAAACTCTAAATCAAACAAACAAACCCTATGCCTATAACTAGCCTAATATCTTAAACTTGAGCTTCAAAGCCATATGCCTTGACTATTATAGAGAGATCCCTCTCTGGACCTAGGAGGGCTAGATCCTAAGGTCCGAAAGTGGTTCTATGTTGTCTCATCTTTTGGTATTGCCAATCTTGCCAAAACATGGGAACCCCAACATAATGGTGACTCCACTGGGGAGATTCTAAGCATTTTTCATTCCATATCACAAGGACCTTAGAAACCCTTCAGTCTCTGGTTAGATTGGCTTTCAATTGCTGATGGTGGACAGCATCCTGCTTCAAACATTCATATACATCCACCTGGTGACTCCACTTTCCCTATGATCCAAAGACCAAATGACTCCACTGGTAGAAGACTCTGAACTGGTTGAGAAGAAGCAGTAGCCTTCTTTGCATAAATATAGATCCAAACATGGACAGAGATACAAAGTATGATGCTTTTTATGATAAATTATGTGAAATAACCGAAATGTTTGGTAAAGTGCTGGAAACGCATATGGCTAATATGAATGCAAATGATGATTATTCAGAACAACCTATGCCTTCTCCAGAACAAGAACAAACTCAAGACCTAGACAATGAGCAGGACATGTATGATACTCAAGAATCTGTAGAAGATGAGGAGGAAGGTAATCAGGAATTGCCTGATTGCTTACCTATGCCTTGTGTTACGCTGATCAAAGAATATCAGGACCTTTTAGCAAAGGCTGATAGGAAAATCTGCCTTGAAGAAACACAAGACCACATAAAAGAGGCAGCGCCTGATGTGGAAGAAGAGGCTCAAAGAAACATCCAGCCTCCAAATCAGCTTACACAAGAGAAAGAAGACTGCTATTTTTCTGTCCGTAATGAGAGGGAAGCTCCTCTTTTGATAGAAGAGGAGATTGATCAAATATTAAACCAGCAGTCCACCCCAGAAGTCTTCTATAGGACACACTCCCTTGCTCACTCATCTTATGAGTTTGATGATTGAGTTTCAGAAAACTCCTCTGTGGATCGGAATGAAGAAAGACCTTCTGAAAGTCCGATAGGTTTGAAGGGTGATATTACTTACAGTTATGATTTTCCTTTTCATGATCTATTTGAGGGTGAGTGCTTTCAAAGAGAAGCCGAGCTTGCAGGACCATCATCCTTAGATTCATGGGAAGAAAACCAGAGCCAGCAATTTCAGAGAGGTAATGAAACCAATCAGCCTATCTATGACACTGATGAGGAGAGCTGCGAAAATATATCAGCAGATGAAGATTCTTGGAATCTTCATTCTGCTCTACCACATATCATCAGTAAGGTCGGAAACCAGTAGTCTTTCCTTTCAGAAGATGAGGACGAAAGCAAAGAAGAGGTTTTTGAGCGGGTTGAAAGAAAAGAGCCTTCTCTTAAAAAAGAGGAAGCAAAAGGGTACACCCCTGCTCAAGAATACATGAATCTTTTCATAGAGCTCAGCACACTGGATCAGAATGTGTTAGAGCTCCAAGGGGACACAGTTGCAGTCTATGATAATTCCTCCAGTTTATAAAATGAAGAAGATGAAGGAGATTCTCTTTCTCAGGAGAGTCTCATTCTTGATCCAGTGGAAGAAGAAGAGATCCTGGTTGAAGCCTGCCTGCCAGATACTCATAGCCAGGTATCTTTTCATGATCCTTATGCACATTTCCTACATACATTTGAAGAAGGATCAAAGGTCTTCTTGAGCAGCATGTTGCAAACAGAAGGAAATTTTTTCAAAGCTGCTGTTATTGAACAAAAAGAGTGGGAGCTGCCCTGCCTATCCAGCATGCTCAAGGAGTTGAGCAAGAAGGACCAGCCATGGGATCACTTGATGGACTGGTTACATTGGAAGATAGTGTTTGTAAGCTAGTCTTGTAAATATGTCAAGTTAGAATAGGGTAGGCAGGAAAAGTTCAATAAAGCTCAGTCTACGAGCAGGTAGTTAGTTGTTTCATTTTTTGTCTTAGAATGTAGAGGAGAAACCTGCTAGACAGTCTAATCCTAGCAGGTGGTAGTGTAGGTAGCGAAACGTTGTGGGACCAACTGTTTAATCTGGTCTCATGGAGCAATAAGGGTAGATTTAGAATAGGTTTATTTTCTGTTTGTAAAATAAAATGATGTAAAGGGTCTGCTAGCTCAAATGCACCCTAAAGAAGAAAAATGCTAGGATTGTAGTGTGGGTAGGAAGTTTGATTGGGGAAAATGTTTCTGCTGATGTAACATATTCACATTGTGGCAGCTGATCAGAGAAAGAGATGTGCCAAGCAACTGGTAGCTGGCCTACACCAAAGATTTATTTTCTGAATTCTTGACTCCTTCAAGAAGAAGCCATCCCCATGTGGAGCCACTGTTAGCCCCCTATAAATTTTCGACAAGCAAATAAGGGGCTAAGATGTTTCTGAGCCTTCAAGGAATGCATTTCCCCAGAAAACACATCATCCTTGAAGCCTCCTTGTGCTTTATGTCCTCTGATAAATTCCCTTCTGCTGATTCCCATCATAAAGCCTCTTTGTTTGTGAAGAGATGCCCAAATGCCCCCTTTTCCCTCTTATTTCATTCCCCTAAGCCTTTGTTTTCTATCCCCTTTGTCTCCCCTTCTTTTTCCCCACTTGCCTTTCATTTCCCCTCAAAATCCCCTTTAAATTCTTTCCCCTACCCTTTGTAGGCCATCTTCCCCTTTGTTCCCTTATTACTTCCCTTCCTAACCTTCAGATCACTTTAAAGGGACAAATACCCACTTTCCTATCTTACTACAGGCCTTGGACCCCTCTTCCCCTCTTTTCCGACTTCCATTGCGTTATAAACCATTTTAATACAAAATATGCTTTTATAGCCTTCCCCCTTGCATACCCCGCTTGTTTGTTATAAACTTTATTATAAAGTTTATATCACATTATATAACCGCCGCCTATCGTAAGTCGCGCATCGCAGTTTCATTCGCTTGTTCATTGGATCCATCGCAAATATTTGCGATGCGACCATCGCTCGAGCGCATAATCGCACCGTCGCATTATCGCATTCTCACTTATCCGTTCGAGTGATCCATCGCAAATATTGCGATGCGATCCGATCGCGTCGCAAATCCTCCACCATTGATTCCCGTGCGAACCCAACCGTCATCGCATTCCCAACCGTTTCCCCTTCCTCGATCACAATAAAAAATTATAAGTATGCGTTCCCCCCTCGTCCATCGTGACTGCGATTCCCCGCCTAAACTATGGCCAACCGTTGGGTTTAAGATCCAACAGCTCGAAGAAAATCGCCACCCGCCTGCGGCTGGGTTCCTCCTCATCGCATGTCACTGCCTTCCCTTCGCATTCCTTTGCATTTTGTCACCATTGTTTGGTGAAAGCCTCCATTCCGTCGCCGCGCCATCATATTTTTCGCCCTCCGCTCCACCGGTCTTCCATTGCATCGATTTTCCTCACACAGTTGTGATTTTTTCTGCAGAGTACAAGGGTTGAAACGCCACCATAACTGCACAGTATGGAGGCGACCACAAGTTTTCCACTGTCAGAGGCAAAGAATTTAATGAAGGGAAGCTGTCCACACAGGCAGAATGTCTTCGTCCGAAGAAGGATGAATTTCCCCTACCACTTGATTACATGTCGTGCTCCAGAGGAGATCTCCGCTCAGCACGCAGTCCAAGGAGATCCGAGCATTTGCTGCTCAAGTACGGCGGACCAGTCCATTTTTCATTACCATTTTGTTTATTCACCAAAGGTACTACACCAGGATGCATCTGAAACATACCGGGAATTAATGAAGCCTGACGAAGACCCTCCTTTTCTCCAAAGAGTGCCAAAAATTAAGGCTCAGAGTTCCAAACAGAATGGGCTTCGGCCCTTTCCTTCTTTTCTGAATTTAATGTTATATTTGGTGTTCTACCTACTTCCTCTGCTCTTTTTCAGCTATAAAAACTATGAGGAAGTTTTTGTAAAGGTGGTTGATGAGTTATCAGAGAAATGTAAGCAGTTCCTCTTGAAATAAGAACTCTGTGTATAATTGTAACGTAGGCCGAGTGAGATGTATTCAGATTAAGTGACCAAATTATTGGCTATGTTGTACCTGATTGGTGTTGATATTTAATATAATGAGCACATTCCTTTGGATCCTGATCTAAAGCTGCGGTGATGTTTTCCTATCTCTGTGTTTATTTCATTTCATTTCAGTTCTTACAGCTGCCTTGAGGAAATTTGAAAAATAGATTCACCATGTTAGGTGCCTTTATATTTTCCTTATCTGACCCTATATTTCTTCTACTTATATAGTAGTATAATTATTTAGATAAGCAGTTTCACCTTCAATGGATTTAACTAGTGTAGTGGATGTTATTGCCTGCTCTCTGATGTATGAATTAAGGAAATCCATGTTTAGATGTTCTTGTGGGGATTTGATCGAATGTGTTGAGAACACTGGGAGGTCTAGAGCTTTGTCCCTGCCTCACTAGGATCTTTCCATTCCATTAAGCCTTTCTAAGATCCCTCGTGCTACCCCTGATTGTGTTCAAGAAGTTCTGGAGTTAAATGACCTCTGACCTGATCTATAGACATAATTGGACGGTTCTTCTCCTTTCATCTTCAGTCCTTAATGTTTCATTCCTACTGTCATCTTTAGGATCCAAGGCTTTAGATGACTAGCCCAACTGAAAGCTTGCATGTTGAATAGCAAGTAAATCCTTTCTTGACTCCATTGCCCAATGGACTTGGTATTCCCTGGACTATTTCTCCTCTGTTTATATCCTTTGTTGCGCGGCCTTGTCCTATGACGAACCCTTCCTTCCTGATTCTCAACAACCAAACTCTAAATAAAACAAACAAACCATGTGCCTATAACTAGCCTAATATCTTAAACTTGAGCTTCAAATCCATATGCCTTGACTATTATAGAGAGATCCCTCTCCCCTCTCTGGACCTAGGAGGGCTAGATCCTAAGGTCCAAAAGTGGTTCTATGTTGTCTCATCTTTTGTACACATAATCTTGCCAAAACATAAACCCAATGGATGATGAAGAAATCCAATGTAGATGAAATTATTCTTGGTAAATTCAAATTTCTTCAACTCATATCAGGAACTACCTACATCACCACATCATTAAGCATCATGTTAACCCCTGCAACACCAAAAAAATAATTTTAACCTTCTAATATTCATGCACAATATCAGCTAACTATTGAAATCAATGACAACGTGCAACTGTCTCATTGTTTAACATTAATGGCAACACCATGCTACCACCAATATCCCACATTGGAATTTATGGAAACTTACATCCACACCACCAAAATGATCTTCTTAAATGATCCTCTTTAATTGACTTTCATTCTCTCAAGTTGGCTGGTTCTGTTCTTGTGGTTATCACACTCCCTGACATCGGGTCAGGTAAGGGGTGACAAATTCCCACTGTTAGCCACCTGTAAAATTTGATTATCCCAAAAGGTGGTTGGCAATCCTATTTTTAATTTCTAAGTAATAAATTTTTCTTACCAAAAACTCGTTGGCTCTGAATACTTTGAAGGCCTCATGCCTATGTCCAAACCTTCACCGCTGTTCCCATATTGAAAACTCTGAAATCCTGCTAATTCCCAAAAAGAGTACTGCTGCAAGCACCATTTTCCCCTTCCTCCTCTTCAAAAACTACCCTCTTTTTATATCCCTCCATTTCCCATCAAAATCTCTCATTTTTACGTTTATCCCCTTTCCACTTCATAAAAAACCCTTGATAAGGTTTTAAGACTCTCTCTTAGCCTTATCGAAAGCCTCAAATCCCTTTCAAAATCCTTGAAAAACCATTAAAATGCATATTTTCTATGTGTTGGACTTAAGCCCCCTTCAGCTAAAGTCTCTAACCCTTTTCATCCATGTGCCCTGGTGCCAGAACCAGGCACTGAGTCAGTCAGGCGCTTATCCATTTTAAACAATTATTTCACCCCGAAAATATTAAAAACCTTTGTTATTTGCAAATTTCGGGTTTTATTTTATTTTGTAAAGTTTTTTGCCGGTACGATCTTCCACTAAATCTCCACCATCAATCTAAATCCACAGATTGGACGGTGCGGAGTCTGTCTACTCGGTGGTCCCCGCCAGCTGTTCCCCACTCCAGAAACCGCGTGGTATCCATCACACCGCCTTTGGGGCAAGGGCGGTTTTTTCCCAATCACCAGTGATTCCACACACTACTCGACACGTGTCCTAGGCACTGTTTCGAAAACCGCTGTCCATCGCGCATTAAAGTTCGGACGTGGACACGCAGCAATATTCACTTCCATCGTCCGATCTGGAGCCGATCATCGGACGACGATCGCTTGTCGAAGATGCAAGCGCGATAACCGGGCTACCATGCAGCGACAACAACATCTCCGCCGTCGATCTGATCTGCAGATCGACGGTCCAAAATTCATCGCCCAGATTCCCTCCATTTGACTTTCAACTTCTGCTCTCCACCGTCGATCTCTGCGCGATTGACGGCTCAGATTCATTCTCCTTTTTTTCCCCCTCGTTCAATCTCGATTGTCGATCTCTGCGCGATCAACGGCTCAGATTTAATCTTTTTCCGCCCGTTCTACGATCTCTCCTGATCAATCCTGATCGTTGGATGATGCCATCCAACGACCATGCTTCCTCCACATGCCTCCACAGCAATAAACCTATAAATGCACAGATTTTATAAATAAGTTGTTTGTATTTTGCAGGGTTTCGAGGTTTTATCGCCATTCTTCGAGGAAAATTCGAAGGTGGAGGATGATGATCGTCCCGCCTTCGATTCGCCAAAGAAAATCATCACATGGTTTTGAATCCACGTTTATCAATGATCTATGAAGGAATTGATGCCTTTCAAACCCTGCACGGCCCTTCACATCAGCAAAAACACGGCAAGTCAATCACAAATCACAGAGTATCAGTGACTGAGATCAAAATGAACCAGAACAGAGGATGGAAGACATAATTATGGGGATCACGGCTAAGAATGATTATCAAAATCCTAATCCCCCAAATTAAAACACAATTAAAGTAAAATCTGAAGTGTTTAATCGACAGGAAACCCTCCACCGCCAAAAATTGAGGCAAATTGATCCCTCTAGCTACCATGATGCCACCTATGCCTCAAAGTATTCAATCAGAGGCTGAATTTATTGATCAAGATCAGATATTTGTTTCATCGCAACCAGAAAGTTACTTCTGCAAGGAAAATTAATGCAAAGAACATCTCAGTTATTATAATGCCACACGTGAGCTCCCAAAGGTCAACAAAAGTCTATTGTAGTTTAATTTTATAGAACATTTAACACAGAGATATGTATGTAAGTTTTCTTCATTGAGCCCCTCAAAGGCCTAAACCATTTAATTCTAGATAATTGTAATGAGATCTTTTATCGTATCTCACCTCCTCATCCTTCTATACATACTAAAAGATATGAGGTTATTGGGACCTTGATACACTTGAGCTTAAACTTCTGATTGTACATAGTATTCACTGGCTCTTGGAGCTCTGCTGGTGATAGATAGGTTAGGCTGAGATGCGTAGATGGTTGCTAACCTAAAGCACTGGACTTAAAGTTGTAACTGGTTTGGAGCATCAATACAAGCTAATTTATGGGATCCTGGTCTATGTTGACGGTGATGTTTTTCTAATTGTTACTTGTTATTTTGTTTCTGTTTTCACTGTGTTTCATATTCTCTTATAAAGAACAACATGCATAGAGTTAGGACCTATTGTACATCAGTAACCTTCTCTAACTGAAAATATTTATCTAAACGTTTTCTTCTAAACTGTGTTATTTAGGAATAACTTAATTCAGTTCAAGCATAGGAATGTTGGCGTTCCATCGTCTTATTGTCTTAGCTGAATATTATTCTTAAATGTTATTTTCAGTATATGTTTTGTGAAGATGAACTGAGGAAGATATGGTGAGCCCTGGTCCTAGTTTTTTCCCCACAACTATCTAGATGTTTCCCTTTGGAATGTGTTAAAAGCTGGCTAGTTTAAAAGTACTTACCAGATCTTAGGCCATTCTGTGTTATCTGTGTGTTTGTCTTGAAAGTAACTAAGTAAAGAAGAGCTAGGAGAGGATTTGTGGTGAGCTCGGCCCGCTAGTTTCTACTCCAAAGGTTGCTTCCAAGTTTCCCTTTGTTTTAAAATGTTTTCTATTGAAAGTGTATCAAAGGCTGGCTAGTTTGAAAGTACTTACCATATCCTAGTTTAATTTTATGTTTTTCTTGATTTCATGTCAAAGGCTGAATAGTTTAAAAGTACTTATCAGATCCTGGGTTGCTCTTGTTCTGCATCTATTTATCTCTCCTTGTTATTGTATCATTTCATTCCATAAATCAAACTTAAAAGAGATCCTTAGACATATATGACTTGCCCCATAGACCACTCTTGTCTCTTACTGTTCCAATTAAACCCTATTATGACTCCATAGCCCAATGGACTAAAACCTGCGACTTTCTATCTTTTTGGTTGAAGCTTACTCCGATTGCTTGCAACTTCTCACCTTTGAAACTTTTTGCACTTAGAAATTTCCCTCAAACATTAATCGTTCAATCATCCAAAAAAACAAACTCCTTGGCCTTCATAACTAGCCTAATATTATTACCCCAAACTTCAAAGACAAATCCATCTTTGTACATATTGAGAGATCCCTCTCCTGGGATTCGTGAGGGCTAGATCCTAGAATCCCAAAGTTGCTGAAACGACAAGCGAGTCTGTAGTTTTAGTCTACCAACTCAAGTTACTTAAAATCCCTAACATTTCTCGTTTGAGACAATCGGGGAATTAAGTGCATTTTATCTTACACACCCTAGGCACTAAAATCAAGATCTATACTAGATTGGTATCTCATTGCCGATGGTGGACAAAGAACCCGTTTCAAACAAGCATCCATCCACCGGCAACCCACATCCACAATCCTGAACAGACCTTAAGACTCCACTGGGAAGAACCCTTATCATTATAATATCTTTCAAACTCAGTTAGAGGACTGTAGGATTGAAATTTGTGTAAACAAATCAGTTAACATCTCAAAGATTGTCATACTTGGTTGAAATTTTCTTATTATTTGGGTCTAAAAAACACAGCATAGTGGCTTCTAGAAAGATTCACACTAGAGCCCATCCCGACCCTAATCCTCCTGAGATAGTTGATAACCCAGAAAGAATCCTTAAGAAGTCTCCTAAGATAGAATTATCAACTATTTTCATATCACCTTTGAGAGCTAATTCAGTTCCTGAAAATCTTGCAGCTCTACAAGAGTCATATGGTGGTGGAACCATAAAGCTTTTTACCTCCTTAGGAGCTAAAACTTTTCCACCTGGCGACTCCACACTCTGAAACTCCCAAAAGACCAAATGACCCCACTGGTGGAAGACCTTGAACTCATCAAACAGACACAGTGACCTTCTTGATTTACAAAAATGATTCCAAGAATACAACGAAGATATGCCCCAATGAGTAGAGATCATATCCCTGGGTTTCCACATAAGATGCCCCAGGTGAATTGGGATGACAACCTGCCTGTTTTTCAAGGTGAAAAGTTTGATGACCATTTATTACATCTTATCAAATTTCACATACATGTATGGAGGTTGAAAGTTGAATGGCATGAAGACTGCCTAATGAAAATGTTCATGTTAACATTAGAAGGAAAAGCTAGGGATTGGTATGAATTCTTAAGATATAGTAGTTTGTTTTCTTTAAGAGACCTTGAATATGTGTTCTATGAGAACTATAAAGAAAACACTACATCATTATCATTGGGTGCAATATATTATGATTCATCACAAAACATCACCCAACACATTATAGATAATGAGGAAGCTTTGGAAGAGATGCATCCTGAAGATCTTTTAACAGCCATTCATGAGTTTAATCTCTTATTGAAAAATTTTAAGAATATAGATGAATCAGTTGAGGAAGAGATGATCCAAGAAATAATGGACGTTCCTCAAGATATCCCTGAAAACTCAAATATTGATTCATCATCCCTTATAGTCGAGGCTCAAGAAGACATCCAGCCTCAAAATCAGTCTTCGCAAGAGACAGAGAACTGCTGTACTCCTGTTCAAAGGAACATAGAAACATCTTCCCCTTTGACAGAAAAAGAGATAGATCAGACTATTAATAAACAACCAGTCTCTGAAACTTTTTGCAAAACAAACACTCTTGCCCATTCACATAGAGAACTTTGTTGTACAGATTTAGAAAGTTCTTTTGTAGATCAGAATGAAGAAGGACCTGCTGATAACCCAGTATGTTTGATTGGTAGTATTACTTATATTCGTGATTCTCCTAACTTTGATCTATCTAGTGATGATGCTTCCCAAACAGAAGTTAATTTTGCAGGATCATCATTAGTATATTTATGGGAGGAAGATGAGCTCCTTCAAAGAAGTAATGAGCCAGTGCAGACTATTTATGATATTGATGATGAAAGTTTTCAAAGCCTAGAAGTGAGTGAAGATTCATTGGATCTTTGCTCCGATTCATTTCAGATCATCAGTAATAGTTTCCATGTGATTGGGAGTCAGCAGACGTTCAGCTCAAAGGATGAGGAGGAAAGAAACGAAGAAATTTTTGGGCAGGTGGAAATCAAGGAGCTTTTTCTTGAAAAAGAAGAAGCAATTAAACATACCCTTGCTCAAGAATATAATAACCTCCTCATAGAGTACAGTCCACTAAACCAGAGCATACTAGGCCTACAAGAGGACAACACTGCCAAATATGATGAGTCCTCCAGTTCAGATGATGATGCTTCCAAACAACTTTCTAAAGATATGCTCCTCAAAGCTGAAGTCTTGGAAGCAGACAATCTACCAGACATAGAGGACCAAAAAGAAGAGAATCTTCATATTTTCTTTGTTGATCCTATGGAAGAATGTGTGGAAATCCCAACTGGCTCAAATTATCAAGCAGCGATCCTTTGCACGAGCCAGAGACATGAAAAGTTGTCACCTTCTGTGATAGCCTTGATATTGAAGGTTAATCTTCAATATGTTCTATGGATACCTCTGACAAGCAGCCAGAGTTTCTACTTCTTCTTGACATTACTCAGTTGGCTGCATTGGCATTTTTGTATCATATGATAAATGTAAATACTCCATGTTTAGAATAGGTTAGATAGGAATGTCAATAAAGCTCAGTTCTGAGCATGTAGTTAGTTGTTGTTTTCTGCTTTGAAGAAAAATCAAAGATTCAAAAATACAAAAACAAAGAAAAGAAAGAAAAGAGGGCAGATTGACAAAACAATAAAGGTATAGCCCCATACCAAAAAGAGAAACAAATCTGAAAGTGTGCAAGCTCAAATGCCACTCCTGAATAACACACTTCTAGTTAGTCAAACAACCTAAACTTGACTAATTAGCTTTAAATTTTCTGCTGATAGGATAGTGAATTCGATTTGCCAAACTGTTTAATCTTGGCTTATCAGTAGATAGTTTAGGATAGAAATTAAAGGTTCAAACATGTTCAAAATCTGAACCTAAGTTTCCAAAGAGAGATGACTCAAATCTGTTTTATTTTCTGAGTCAAAAAAGAAGAAAATCTGGTTCTAATTAGCTCAAAATCTGAACCAGAAAACAAGGAAGAGGTAGCTCAAACAAAAGTCAAAACAGAGCTGTTAAAAAGATGAAGGAAGTGCTTTCAAATTTTAGATCTCAAGCCTTCCATTTTTTATTTAATTTTCTGCAAAATAAATGTCTATGTGCAGCTTGTTTTTATGCCATGGACCAGCATCAAGTTAGACTGTTCAATCCTGACTTGAGTGCTTTTCAATTTCTGTTGTAGAATTTAGAGAATAAAAATCTGTTGGACAGTTTAATCCCAACAGATAGTAGAATAGGTAGAGAAGCATCTGAACTCAACTGTTTAATCTGAGTTCAGGGAGAAATAAGGAGTAGAATTAGATTAGTTTTATGCTTTCAAAAGAATAAAATGTTGTGAAAAGAGTTTTCCAATCCAAGTGCACTCTGATGAAGAAAAAATGTTAGATCAGTAGGATTGGGTAGGTAGAAAGTTGTATTGATGAAGTCCATTATTCTTCATGACTGCTATTATGTTTCCAGAGCCAAGCAAGATCATCCAGAAAAAAAGAGAAATACGATGGATGAGGCACAGGTCAGCATCCCAGAGAATATAATGGATGAGGCATAGGTCAGCCTCCCAGAGAATCCAAGTCTGAAGTTCTTGATGCATTCAAGAAGGCACCATCCCCAAGTGGAGCCACTGTTAGCCACCTGTAAAATTTGATTATCCCAAAAGGTGGCTAAATCTATTTTTAGCCTTCAAGGAACAAATTTTTCTTACTAAAAACTGTTGGCTCTTGAAGACTTTTGAAGGCCTCATGCTTATGTCCAAACCTTCACCGCTGTTCCCATATTGAAAACTCTGAAATCCTGCTAATTCCCAAAAAGAGTACTGCTGCAAGCACCATTTTCCCCTTCCTCCTCTTCAAAAACTACCCTCTTTTTCTATCCCTCCATTTCCCATGAAAACCCCTCATTTTTACGTTTATCCCCTTTCCACTTCATAAAAAACCCTTGATAAGGTTTTAAGACTCTCTCTTAACCTTATCGAAAGCCTCAAATCCCTTTCAAAATCCTTGGAAAACCATTAAAATGCATATTTTCTATGTGTTGGACTTAAGCCCCCTTTGGCTAAAGTCTCTAACCCTTTTCATCCATGCGCCCTGGCGCCAGAACTAGGCGCTGAGTTAGTCAGGCGCTTATCCGTTTCAAACAATTATTCCGCCCCGAAAATCTTAAAAAACCTTTGTTATTTGCAAATTTCAGGTTTTATTTTATTTTGTGAAGTTTTCTGCCGGTACGATCTTCCACTAAATCTCCACCGTCAATCTAAATCCACAGATCGGAAGGTGCGGAGTCTGTCTACCCGGTGGTCCCCGCCAACTGTTCCCCACTCCAGAAACCACATGGTATCCATCGCACCGCCTTGAGGCAAGAAGAAAGCCTCCTTCGACGCCAGCGATTCCACACACCGGCCGACACGGTCCTAGGTAACTGTCTTAAAACCGTCCATCGGCATTAAATTTTGACGTGGACACACATCGATATTCACGTCCACCGGTCCGATATGGAGCTAATCATTCGGATGGCGATCGCTCATCGAATATGCACGATGGTTAACCGGCTACGGTGCAATGGAACAAAAGATCTCCGCCGCCGATCCGATCCGTATCGACGGTCCAAAATTCATCGCCGCATTCCTCCGTTTGACTTTCAATCCTCCGCTCCCCCATCATTGATCTTCACGCGATCACGTCGTATTCATTCTCCTTTTCGCTCCTCGCGTTCCCTAGTTTGAAGCATCAATACAAGCTGATTTATGGGATCCTGGTCTATGTTGACGATGATGTTTCTCTAATTGTAACTTGTTATTTTTGTTTTTGTTTTCATCTGTGTTTCATATTCTCTTATAAAGAACATCATGCATAGAGTTAGGACTTATTTTTTATCAGTAACCTTCTCTGACTGAAAATATTTATCTGAATGTTTTCTTCTAAATTATGTTATTTAGGAATGATTTAATTCAGTTTAAGCATAGGAATGTTGGTGTTCCCTTGTCTTATTGTCTTAGCTGAATATTATTCTTAAATGTTATTTTCAGTATATGTTTTGTGAAGATGAACTGAGGAAGATATGGTGAGCCCTGGTCCCAGTTTTGTCCCCACAACTATCTGGATGTTTCCCTTGGAATGTGTTAAAAGCTGGCTAGTTTAAAAGTACTTACCAGATCTTAGGCCATTCTGTGTTATCTTTGTGTTTGTCTTGAAAGTAACTAAGTAAAGAAGAGCTAGGAGAGGATTTGTGGTGAGCTCGGCCAGCTAGTTTCTACTCCAAAGGTTGTTTCCAAGTTTCCCTTTGTTTTAAAAAGTGTTCTATTGAAAGCATATCAAAGGCTGGCTAGTTTAAAAGTACTTACCAGATCCTAGTTTACTTTTATGTTTTTCTTGAGTCCATGTCAAAGGATGACTAGTTTAAAAGTACTTATCAGATCCTGGGCTGCTCTTGTTCTGCATCTGTTTATCTCTCCTTCTTATTGTATCATTTCATTCCATAAATCAAACTTAAAAGAGATCCTTAGACATAGATGACTTGCCCCATAGACCACTCTTGCCTCTTGCTGTTTTAATTAAATCCTATTATGACTCCATAGCCCAATGGACTAAAACCTGCAATTGTCTATCATTTTGGTCGAAGCTTACTCTGATTGCTTGCAACTTCTCACCTTTGAAACTTTTTGCATTCAGGACTTTCCACCTCAAACAGTAATCATGCTCAACCACCCAAAAAACAAACAAACCCTTGGCCTTCATAACTAGCCTAATATCATAACCCCAAACTTCAAAGACAAATCCATCTTTGTACATATTGGAGAGATCCCTCTCAGGATTCAGGAGGGCTAGATCCTAGAATCCCAAAGTTGGTTGAAACGATGTTGCTTCAGTAGTTTTAGTCTTACCAACTTCGCTAAAAATTACGCGTATCCCTAACAT
>JAXQQM020075364.1:0-25424 GCA_034641835.2 Pinus albicaulis
AAGTTGTCCTCTATTATTTTTTCAGCATTCATTTCCTCTCGGAACTGTGATACTATATTTTTTTTCTCCACCATCTGCATTTTTTTCAGAATGGAGCGATTCCGGAATAGAGCGTTTACTTAGAATACTTTGTTATTACACAGGTTTCATACGATGTTTCCAAGTCTCAGTTTTAACCGATGGTTATAGTCACATATTTGTCCTGCCTTACGTGTTGCAATTTTGGCATTTATAAAGGTCTCTAGTTCTAGCTGGACCTACGCTGACTCTTTACGAGATTTTTTTTCTTTGTAGTTCCCTTCCATAAAGATGTATATTAAGTGAAAAAATCGACCAGCATAGTCAAGTGGGATCATGGGCACAATTTATTTCAGACTAGCCATTTTGGTTAGATCCGCAGCCCAAATTTTTTTTTGTAGGTGAATCGATTGTATCGTTTAATTCTAACAAAAAAAATCAGCTGAAATTAACACCCTATGTTTTTTCCAGGACATGGATTTGCTCTACGTTTAATACCCCAGGTACCAATATTTTCCTGCCCTTACTTTATTATATAAATTCTTCCCGTCTATCAAACTTTTATTGACTTTTAACTTCTTCCTAACGCTGATTTTATTTTTATTTCAGGTATAACAAACCTCTGTTTTAATGGAAATTGTTCCAGCTATTTTAATTCGCTTCTGGCGAACTTCTCTCGGCTCATTTGTTATTTCCTGTCTACTGTATAGGTTCTCTAAGAGCTTCCATATGTTCGTTCGGAGTTTTAGCTAGGTTTTATGTCCTGCGCAGCTGTATAATTTTTGCTTTTGTTTTTTTTTTCATGATTGCCTCAGCAATCAAGTTTGTATCAGGACATTATAAAACATTTTTTTTACTCCTTTATTGTGCGGCTAGGCACAACAGTATTTCGTTCCCCTTTTTTATTTTTTTTTGACAACCGTAATAAGCTTCATGGGTTAATGAATTTTTTACCTATGAATTAATCATTAAAATTATTTTAATACTTTAAATTCATCGCTATCATCCTGGGGCATATGAAATTGTTTATTGTCAAATATGGATAGACGAAGGTGGAAGTTTGTACAATCTCTTCTATTCCCAACATAACCCTAAGCATTTACATCATATCCGAAATATCTCTCGTTATTTTTTTTGTACAGGTTATAGGTATCTGTGGCATTCGATATGGTTAAAAGAATTGTATAAAATTCTGGGCAATTTTTCTGTTGTGGTATTTACAACTGCCTTTATTATTTATTTCTGCTATGCTACTTATTTTATTTCATTTTAAGCTGTATAAATTCGGTAGATATCAGCACAAGAAATTTTATTACTCTTTTCATGCCTGTTTAGCATATATAGACAAGCACTGTACAACTGTATGTTAATAGTTACTCTAATAATTGTATTCCCTGAATTTAATTTGGCAACAGTGACAAGTTTTAAAATCCTAAAATTTTATTGCTGCATATTAGATACTGATATCCTTATCTAAATCTCCCTTGTACTTTTATGGAAATTATAGGGCAGATAGATTATAATATTAACTTAATACATTGCAGCTTTATAATCCACCTTTGTATACAAAGAGTTTATACATACTTCCTAACAGGAAACGGGCATGGTTCAAGACAAACCAAACAAAATATTAACTGTTAACTAACTAACAAGTTATCTCTTGGTTTACAGAATTAGTTCATTGTGGTATTTGTTCGGCATATACTTTTTGCTACATAAACAAATACAATCTAGTTTGTTTTCTATTATCTAGTTGTTTCCTTCTGAAAATTGTTTGGAATTTCAGAACTCTAATGGATTAAATTTTGGTTATTCCAAATTTTGCATGAAGTTTCTTTCTATTTTAAAGTTCAGAAGCAGATTAAAGTTACATTAGCTGTACTAGGGAAATAGGTATACTTTCTCTAGATTTAGACCAATAAATGGTTTAGAGATTCTGGGCGATAGTACTTCCCTAGATTTCTTTCCTACTACCATACAGAGATTTGGAGAATGGATTCTCCTATTCATTTCAATTAAAAGTAAGGAAATGCATTACACCCAACTGCTATTTAACATAATTACCATAACACTTTTCACTAGTACACATTGCTGTTACATGAATTTACTTAGTAAAACAGAGTGCATACCACTTTTGCAAGTTGACCAACCTCCCACCTTAGAGTCCTCTGTCCTTAAGAACTCACCCCTGAGCTGAGATCATCTCCCAGAAAATATCAACCTCTCATCTATTTAGGAGCAGCTTATTTAAGCTATTATTCTCCAAAGCATGTTTCTAGTTCTGCGTCCAGAATCTCAGGATGCTTTTCTTCCTGTTTGCCTAGGCTTCCCATTTTAGGGATTATTTTAAAGCTGTTTTTAGCTTTTCTCAACTTTTCCAACTTTTCACCTCTTTCCAACTACTTTCCTCATCATTGGGGAATTTATATTTTTCCTCAAAAATCTAACTTAGAAATAATTTCTTTCAAGGATTTCTGAAAGATTGTGGGGAAATATTTGCTTTGTCCATCCTTATGGATTTAGCAAGTGATCTCATAAATCTCATTTTGGTCACTCTGCACAAAATCATTTTATTCATTTCCTCAAATTAATTATTTAATTACATTCACCAAATACTTGTCCTTTGGGGTCCACTCCCCTTAGGATTAAAGTTCAATTGTCTAGCTTTAAAATTCAAACACATAAACTGGGGGTATTACAGAGCCAGCTATGGCGGATGCAAGAAAGTCCTTATCATGTGAAATCCATAGGTTTATATGGCTTCAGTCTCTTTTTATTTTATTTCACAACATTTAGTGTATTAAATCGTCAATTTTCTTCTCGACGCTAATATGTTCTAATTCTTTGTGGTTTATCTTTGCACAGAGCGACCCATTTGGAAAGATTTATCCTTCAATAGGTATTGAACTTTCCATAGGGGTTTTCAGGTTATTTATTTCTTAACTCGATTATATAATTCTATGTAACAATAGATGTTAACTTGTTCCTCTGCTTTTGGTTGCAGGTTCGACTCTAACCCTCCACCTACAGTTGCAAGCTTTGGCTCAGGGTTAACAAAGTCATTTTGACCCCAGCTAATATTACTTCCATGAACCTATAGGTACCTTAATGACCCTCAATGAAAGGCCATTCCCTTACTTCTGCTCCAGATCTAGGATATATTTAAGCAATCCTTTCTTATTAGAGGAATGTGAAAATGACGAGGGTTGTAAACCCTTTTTATATTTTTCAAATAACATTGAGATTTCTCCTTTGTATTACGATGTAGGGTTTGAGTTGAATCTCTATTTTTGTTTAATGCGTTCAGAACGCTTTGATTCTAACCCTCAAACTCTTTATAGTTATATTTGATAAAATATAAATTATAACTGTGCGATTATATTTGCTCTACACCGACTGTATGTTTTGAATTCTGTATAAGAATGATTATGGTTTAAATATGATGTATCTTTTCCATTCTTCGTTTATGTTTACAAGGGATTCTTGTCATTTCTCGGCATATCTTTGTCCTGCATGCATTTATTTCTTAGAAAGAAATATCAAACAAATGGTTCTGGGTTTTTCCTTTTTAAGATAAGGATAGCTTTTATCGTTTGGACCTTTAAGGAAATAATATTCATTGTTAGTTATGTTACCAGTATTTCTTTGCTGTCGTTATAAATATATGTCTAGTCTCTACTAAGTAATTATGGAAGCCAACGCTCCTTTCATTACTTGATTTACAGTCTTGCGTTCTCTATACTCTTTATTGTTTTCATAGGATTCTCCCTACAGTGCCTAGGACATCGAAATATTGAAGCCTATATTAGCTAGGGTTGCTAGCCACGGACGACGTACACCTGTCTTGGGCTTGACCCTAGGACTAGGGTCAACAGTCCTTTGGCTTCATCCCTACCCTAGCAACTCAGACTAGCCCAGTCCAATCAGATTTATCAACTCCATCAAAAAAATTGATCATTTTGGATGAAATGGACTATAATATCATAGAAGATATGAAGAAGATGAGGGCTAACATTACTTTTTATGAATTGAGAAAGTAAAAACACCAGCAAAAGGTACTTTTGAAAGAATTACACGCTGTACCAGAAAAACCTTTGCCCGATCATGTAATCTCTCAAGATTCCAACGAGATGGGAATACCTCCAACTAATGCGATTAGCAAAGCCGATCTAGAAAATATCACTTTAATTGGAGGAAGTTCGAGATCTCATACTCCTCCATTTCTTCTTACTTATGAAGTTTTCAATAAAAATTTGCATAATTTTTTAGTGGATTCTGGAGCTTCATCTAATATTCTACCAAAATCAGTATGTGAAAAGTTGAATATTCAACCACAAAAGTCTGCTGTGTGCATAGTTCATCTAGATCGATCGCAAGTCGAAGTGATTGGCGAATTAAATCAAGTTACCATAAGGCTGTCATCTAATCCTAAGGTATGTCAAGTTATTGATATTTTAGTTGAAGATATTCCAAAAAAATTTGGCTTAATTCTTAGCAGAGATTGGTCATAAAAACTTCATGGATAATTCGCAACTGATTGGTCGCATATGTGGCTTCCTTACAATGGTAAACCAAATAAGATAAAGGTTGAGCAAGAAAAACATAAGAAATACATAGTAACAGAATTGGAAGGAGAAAATGAATCGATTGCATACAACAATAATATCATTGGCAACTATTCAGTTGATTCTTTCTTAGGAAATTTAAATGCTCATACTTCACCTTATTTAGAACATTCTGTTTTATCTCAAGTAGAAAATTTTTCTCAAATAGATAGTTCTAAATGCATTAATTTTGTAGATACTCCTGTAAATAAATCTTTATTTTGGAAGTTATTTTTTGATGGTTCTAATTCTAATGAAGGAGCAAGAGCAGGATGCGTGTTGGTTAGTCCAGAGGGAAACAAAATTATGTTAACTTGCAGATTCAAGTTCGATTGCACCAATAATAACACAGAATATGAAGATTTAGTCCAAGTATTATACAAAGCAATCGGATTAGATGTCAAATATCTACAAGTTTTCAGAGATTCTGAAATTGTAATCAAATAGGTACACAATACTATACATTTTTTATCAGGTCATTTAAAGCATTATCAATCTTTAGTTCAAGATCTGACTGGAATTTTTTATAGAATTCAATATTTCATCAATTCCCAGACTCCAGAATGCTAGTGCAGACCTCCTAGCTAATGTAGCTTCTAAACTCGTTCCTTCAGAAGACTTTAGCCCTGACCGATTTTCAATTGAATTAATCTTTAGACCCTCGATTCCTGATAACATTACCAGTTGGAGGATTTTCAACAATGATCCTGATATTGTAAGTTTCCTCACATCTGAAGGATCTTACACTAATCAGATAATTGATGAAGAACAACATGATAGAT
Organism: Pinus albicaulis; assembly: GCA_034641835.2. Lineage (NCBI taxonomy): Eukaryota > Viridiplantae > Streptophyta > Pinopsida > Pinales > Pinaceae > Pinus > Pinus albicaulis. The sequence continues at coordinate 5,405 of JAXQQM020075364.1, forward strand.
AATTGCAACAAGATAGCACTAATAATGCTATGCCAAAGTCAGTAGTCAAGTTAGAATACCTTTATGATTTGAAAGATCAATTTAAAATATCTACCAATTCAAAAATCAAAAGTTCAACTTTTAATTATGAATTAGTAAATCTAGGAACTAATACCAAACCACATAATATCAACCTAGGCCTCAGCCTAGCTCCTCAAGAAAAATTAGCATATGTTCGTCTTTTGAAACAATACAAAAGTTTCTTTGCTTGGAATTACGATGAACTCAAAACTTATGACACTTCTATCATCCAACATACTATCCCAATGATAAATGATGAAAAACCTGTCCAACAGAAGCTGAGAAAGATTCATCCCAATCTAGAAAATCAAATCAAATATGAACTCAATAAGTTATTGAAAGCCAAGATTATTTTTCCCATTCGACATTCTAAATGGGTTTCCAATATGGTTCCTGTTAGAAAGAAGAACGAAGACATTAGAATTTTCATTGACTTTTGAAATCTTAACAAAGCCTGCCAAAAAGACAATTTTTCTTTGCCTCTTATGAAGCAAATATTGCAGGCAGTTGCAGGATCAGAATTAATGTCTTTCTTAGATGGTTTCTCTGGCTACAACCAAGTGTTGGTTCATCCTGATGACCAATTAAAAACCACATTCAGGACTAAATGGGGCACTTACGCATATCAAAAGATGCCTTTTGGTCTGATCAATGTTGGTGCCACATTTCAGAGAGCCATGGACATCAGTTTCAAGGGATTACTTAGCAAATAAGTGGTAATCTACTTGGATGATATAACTATATATTCCAAGAAACGAAGCAATCATCTTAAAGATTTGAAACAGATCTTCCAACGTTGTCAAAGGTATGGAATTTCACTTAACCCGAAAAAGTCATTTTTTGCATTAAGTGAAGGAAAAATTCTTGGATTCATAGTGTCAAAATCTGGAATTCATATTGATCCTGATAGAATCAAGGAGATTTCTGAAATACCCTTACCTCACAACAAGAAAGCTATGCAATCTTTTCTTGGCCAAATTAATTTTGTAAACAGATTCGTGCTAGATTTTTCAAGAATCGTATCTCCTTTACAAGCAATGATTAAAAATAATTCAAACTTCAAATGGGGCCAAAATGAATATGAGGCATTTAATCTGATCAAACAAGAAATTTTTAATGCTCCATCTTCAGCAACTCCAAATTTTTCTGATCCTTTTATTATGTATACATTTGCCTCTGAAAAATCATATGCTGCGATACTTACTCAAGAAAATCAAGACAAGGCAGAAGCCCCAATTGCTTTCTTTAGTTCAAATTTATATTGGGCTGAGCTGAATTATTCAAATGTAGAGAAACAAGCTTATTTTGTTTTCAAAGCAATTAAATATTTCAGACCCTTTTTACTTAAAACCCATACAAAAATCATAGTACCATTTCCAGCGGTAAGAAATCTTTTAGTTCAGAAAGATGTGGGTGAGAAAAGAGCCAATTGGATTACTTCCTTACAAGAATATGATGTAGAAATCAAACCAACAAGTATTGTAAGAGGTGAAGGGTTTTGAAAAATACTAGCTGGGGCATCGCTTATTTCTGAAAAACCATCTGCAGAGATACAAATGTATGAGGTAAGCCTAAATGATGTAGAATAATTATATGCTAATATCATATTTTATCTAAATAATGGATATGCTCCTCCAAATATCGATTACACCAAGAAAAGAGCTCTAAGGTTAAAGGCTAAACAATATCAGCTCGTGAATGATATTATTTTTATAATGAATTACGATTCTGTTCTCCTTAGATGTCTTGAGAAATTTGAAGCTGAAAAAGTCTTGCAGGAAATTCATGATGGGCTAGCAGGTGGGCATTATGCTGGAGATGCTACTGCACATAAAATTCTTCGCGCAGGTTATTACTGGCCCACATTATTCAAAGATTCACATAGCTATGTAAGGAAATGTCAAGTTTTTCAAACCACTTCTGGAAGACAAAAGAAACCATCATTACCATTATAACCAATCAACATTGAGCAGCCTTTTTATCAATGGGGATTAGACATAATAGGTGAGATCGTTCCTCACTCTTCTAAGCAACATAGGTATATAATTATAGCAACTGATTATTTTACGAAATGGGTAGAAGCAGTTCCTCTCAAGACTGCTAATGCCAAGCATATCATTGATTTCATAGATCAGTTCATAATCACCAGGTTTGGTTTACCTTCTGCTTTAATGTTTGATAATGCATCGTATTTTTCTGGCAATGCTATGACTGAATTTGCACTCAAGAGAGGTTTCAAACTTAAATACTTTGCCAATTATTACCAATAAGGAAATGGCTTAGTTGAATCCACAAATAAAATTTAATCAGAATTATTAAGCGAACCATTGATCAAAATCATAAAAATTGGCATAAGTCTTTAATATATGCTTTATGGGCAGATCGAATAATGCAGAAAGCCTCCATTGGCACTTCTCCCTTTAATTTAGTTTATGGGAAAGAAGTGGTTCTTCCAACTCATCTAGCAATTCCTTCTATGGCCTTAGTTCAATATATTGATGAAGCACCAACTTCTTCCTTACAACTAAGGCAGATGGAAATAATTAAACTAGAAGAACAATGAGAAAAGGCCAAAATAACTCATGCTCATCACCAAGCATTAGTTAAATATTCTTTTGATTCAAACATGGTATCCAGAAAGGACTTTAAGGTCAGAGATTTAGTTTTAAAATGGGACAAGGCTCATGAGGAAAAAGGGAAACATTCAAAATTTCAACGAATGTGACTTGGTCCTTTCCAAATCACAGAGATCATAGTTCCATCTACTTTTATGTTACAAGATTTAATAGAAAAAAGAGAGTCTTTACCTGCTAATGGACAGATCCTCAAAAAATATTTTCCATAGAAGATCACTCTTCTATTTTGTATATTAGTTTTCTTTATTGTCATAATAAAACCGGTTGTAAATGGTTACATTTGGAATTCACGAAAAAGATACAAATACTCATTTTAGATTTTGTTTTTTCACTTATATAAATAGAATTATTTTAGAAAATTGATCATTATTATTTGAAGATATAGTTAAAATCTTTAAACCTAGGAATGATATTAGTTTCAACTTTGAAAATTTTGATAAAAAGAAAATTTTAGTGGGAATTTTTTTTATGTTAGTCTAATGAAAGATATCAATAACAAAACAAAGATTCTCTGTAGAAAATTTCTTTCCAAGAAACTCTACCTTTTTCGTCTAGAGCTATCTTAAGGAAACAATGACTTCCTCCCCACCTAGGAAATTACAACGTTCAAGTAGTAACCCAATGATACACTTTTAACTTATAGAGTAAGAGATCTCATCACGAGCTGACTTATCATGATCATAGATATTATAGCTTGTTGACTTTGCCAATACTGCATAGCACAACCGGGCAATGACTCAAGATTGTTGCAATCAAAAGACAAGGGGTCTCATCATGAGCCAGCTTGTTCAACAAATTTATAAATCAAGTGAATGACATTGTCATAAATTGGCTACCAAACCAAGACATTGTTCTTTAAGGATAAAAAAGAAAAATGAAAGCAATAAGTGTGAATATGGATTTCTCTTTGAAAATTTTATATTTCTCTAAGCAGGATACAGGATCATTGCTGGGTAACAGGTAACCCTATTGAGGATATAAATGCCCACTAGAAAAAGTGGCTTTACCTACGACAAATGAGCATATTTAAAACTGATTTACAGAGAAGCCTTTGTTTTTATCTTTATAAAACCTAGTAGTGATTGATATATATACAAGGACTAGCTTGAGGGAGTGAAATATTCAAAGTTGAATATAGAAGAAACTAAATATCATTGATAGATAAAAGCATAATGTACTTTGTCTTTTTATAATAAATTTTGATTTTCTAAAAAAGTTTCTATTTTGAAAGTTTGAGAAAATTCAAAAGAAAAGCAGAGATAACTGGTTCTTCCAAGTGAATCGCCAATTGTTGTGGCTAGCAACAACCCCCCTTCTTATTTATTATTAGTGATAATACTAAATAAGTGCGGACCCTTAGTTAAAAAATCTAAAAATCAAGTAGTGCTTGTTTTTCCTTTTTCAATAAAACTTACTATCATAAACTTAGAAGAATGTACCTTGAAAAAACCAAAAAACTTAAGGTTTATGATAGCATAGAATAAAATCATTCTTTGAGGAAGATCGCATTGCCAAAAGGCAATGAATTCTTTTTTTACAAACGAAATTCTAAAAATTGCGATGCAAAATTACGCGCTAAAAGAACATTCATCCCATCGCATATCATATCTTACGATTGAAAAAATTCAGATCACCGATGTGCGATAGCATATATCGCAAATCACATTTCGCATAAAATAATTTAACAAATGTTTTTCATATGTTATATCTTGCGATCTGCGATATTGCGATATAGCGATTTCACAATATTACGATATTGCGCTATTATGATATTGTAATTTCACGAGATTGCGATCTGCAATTTTGTGATCTGCAATATTGCGATTTTTTGATATTGCAAAGCAAATCATAGATCGCCTTATCGTATATCCTTGAGGCTCATTGTACGAAGAATATTTCTCCATAAATCGAAACTCCATTATGCGCTTTAATGTTAATCAATGAATTGATTGTCACTCATTAATGAAAAATGGTTTCGTTCTAATCAAAAGACTATTTCATGTAAGGTAGTATATTTTATACGTTTTCAGAATTAATAAATTTCCTGTCACCTTTTCATATCATTACTCTCACTTAATTCGTAAATTGCTGGACCGAAGAACAGAGAACTATACAAAGCGATATTCAAAGTATTATGGGAAAAAAAAGACAAAGCAATGAGTTCTGAAAGTACAGAGATGGCGTCCTTGTACACAGACACTGCCTGCAACAAAGACGTTAGTATCACTACATGGGAGGCTATGTATAATATGCTTAAAAAATAAAACCCAAGAGTAATGCAAGTTACAGCTACTGTAGGATCACATTGGTCTTCTGAAGCCTCTCTTACAGAGCTAGCTTGTTCATTCTTACACCGGATAGAAGCAAGACCTAAAATTATTCCATACACGGATATGATTAAATGGGTGCTAGATAGCACTGATATTATGGAAAGATAGTTCAAGACTCAGGGGAAAGAACTCATTGGTTCATTCCCTCCACAAGATTTGAAGCTTATGTATCATTTTCCTGAGCCACAGGAAACCTAGAACAAACAGTTCATGGAGAACTTTGCTAAAGAAAATCAAAACCTGGCAGAATGCACCAAGGATTGGTCTAGGAGAGATGAACCACTGAAGAAAGATAAACACGGTATGTACAATACTGGTTCTCTCACTTCTCCATATTGATTTGCTGCTGCTATGCTCTGTAGGCTTTTTGGAAAGCTTGACATCAATAAGTTTTCGACTGAATGGCTACCGTTATTGAATGCTGCTGTTAATGTTACTATTGTGGTTTGGGCTAAGATTTTTTATAATAACTTAGCCACAACTATTTTGAATTATCAGTCTAAACGGACTGTCTCTCAGAGGATTTATCCTCCTTTTTATTTATCTACTTATGTGATGGATTCAATCTGCTATGTTTCTAAGTTTCCTTTAATGGGTTAGAAATGGACAAGTCAAGATACACTACCCATTCATGTTTATCATAAGGAATTGTGGGATTCAAATTTCATTCCCCATTTTTACAAGATTTGCCATGGCATCATGTTGCCTCTTTATAGAATGTTGTATAATAAGGATGCTCCAATATTTTCCCCTGAAGTAGAAGTAGATATTCTGCCCATCGCAAGATGGTTTGGAGAAGAATTATTTACATATTTTAGGATTTTTGAAAGTTTTTTTTCTCCTCATGTTTTACCCTTGTATGTGTCAGATAAACTCATGGCCCGAGAGATTTCCTATCAAACCTGCGGAGAAGGAGGTTTGACTAAAGATTTAAAGGATAAAAAGAAGGCCATATGGCTACAATTTCTTGTGTCCTGTAGAGCATTTTCATTATCTGATGTTGGTCATGCATTTAAAGAAGTAAACAATATTACATGTTTACAATTGTTCAAGTTTTCAAGAAGACTATTCAACCCCTTTGACATTGTTAAAAACTTCACTACTTCAGTGAAGGTAAGAGTATTTTCTAGAGAAAATGATATCTTTGATGACATGTTCCAAGAAAAAGGCACATTTAAAGAGGTTTTACATTTAGCCCAGACGCGATTCTCTCCAGAAGAATTCCAAGAGTTTAAGATGTACAAAGAAAGAAGGTTGACCACTATTCCTTTGGATAATTTGTGCTTGGAACCTGTAAGGGAACCAACTCCTAGTATCAGTCTCAATGAAAGTTCAGGTACAGATAAGTCTAAAAATTCTAATAATGACCAGGATAAAAGTGAAGGGTCAGTACGGGATACTGCCCAATCAAGAGAACTCTCATAGCAATAAATTTCAACCACTCCATAGTTAAATATTACCCCTCTCATTATACAGCAACCATCTGTCATAATTGAGTTAGAAAAAGAATGGGAAACATTTAATGATTATGATTTAATGAATAAAAGAGTTACAGAATATTTGGTTTGGCAAGAGACAGAGGAGGGAAAAAGAGAAGGAGCACCAATCATTAATAATAATCATAAATAAATTCTCTTCAATAATTGGGATGCACAGATCAAAGAATCAGAACAAGCGGCAGAGGAAGCAGCTACAGCAGCAAGCAGTATCATTGATTGTATAAACAAAAATTTGCACAAGGCAAATTTTATTTTAGAAACTACTCTAGGATACCTACCACAAACATAGCAACTACAGATAAAGTGGAAACAAAAAGCTCAAGAAAAGGCAGAATCAATTAAAGGATTAACAAAGTTAAATTGGGATTCTTACTGGGCATGTCTGGTAAAACCACACAGCCAATGCATGACTCTCAATTGTATCATTAATTCTGCCGAGAAAATGGCACCAGCTCTTGTTGATTCCTTCTTCACAGGATAGTTAAAGTCTGAAGTCGGCCAGCCTAATCTTCTCAAATCAATGATGAATGCTTGCAATTTTAAAGATCAGATTCACAAGTAGATTAGTTGTTAGTTTTAATTTTAGATTTAGTATTAATTTTTCTTTATTTTTGCCTAGAAAAGGGGTGGTCATTTAAACCGTATTCTACATTTTTGTAATAAACTATTTTTTATATTTAGTTAGTAGTATTTAAACCCTTCTCATGCATTTAGAGAAGGGTCCTAAAATTTGTCAAAAACTTGTCCTTAGAACATGCACTTCTGCACCCTCCGAGGAGGTTTTGATAAATGAATGGAACAAGATTTATTGATATCTATGTTTAATATCTAATATTGATGTTGCACTTCTATACTCTTAGTGGATATTGGATTAAGAAGAGATGAGTCATTATTGCTTGAAGCTCATGAGTAGAACTAGTTATAAATGGTACTTTTATCTCTTAACTATTTATGCCTCTGTGTTAAAGTGATATTTATGTTCAGTTGTTTATGTATTAACGCAAAAATTAAGAGTTATAATTTGGCACTTCTGTATGGTGATAGCCACTTGTTTATGCTTAATGTATGAATAGCTTATTATGTAATATATTTTTCACAACTGTTTCGTCTAACTTTTTATACGAAGTGGTTTATCTTTATTGAATTCTTTTCTTATAATAGTTGAATGATATTTATTACCAATTTTTAGTTGAAATCATTTTAGATCACATAAATAGAAAGATTACATCCCAGGATAGTTTAGAATTAGATATTTCTGTTTAAATTAGAATACAATTTGCATATAATTAGATTAGAAATAGAATAAAATCATTTCACTTAGGAAATTTCTTAGATAGGAAATATCAATTCTCAACACACATACACACATATTGGAAAATTGGTCCCATTATCCCCAGTCAGACCCACTACACCAAATGGAAAAGGAACTGCTAACCAAGGCCTGCACCGGGTGGGTATCCCCTTTGTTGTAGACCCGATTTTCGGGGCTTCAACACCAGCCCAGAGAACAAGGTTTTTTAGAATGCGGATGTGAAATTAACATCCCGATCTGAAATCTTAGTCTTAGGTATGCCATGAAACTTGAAGATTTCCTTCACAAATATATCTACAATTTTTACTGTCTTGTAGGTAGACTGTACAGGTATAAAATGGGCATATTTGCTTAATTTGTCTACCACTACCATGATAGAGTCATTCTGTCTTTTTGTTCGTGGTAAACACATGATGAAATCTAAGGAGATAACCTCCCACTTCCACTCAGGAATGGGTATGGGCTACAATAGCCCTGCAGGATGTTGATGCTCCACCTTAACCTGCTGACATTCCAAAAATTTGCTTAGACACTCTGCAATATTCTTACGCATACCTAGCCAATAATATACCTTTCTTTTTGTAGTGAGCATATTTTGATATCCTAGATGGCCGGCATAATTGCTGCAGTGGAACTCATTCAGTATTAACTCCTTTAGACTTTTTCGATTGGGCACATAAATTCTTCCTTAAAAAGTTAACACCTGATCTTCATTTTTTCCAAACTTGGATGTTTTTCCATGCTTCTTATCTTCTTCCATTTTTTGCCATAATAATTTGTATTTTGGGACTTTCTGTGCTTCTTCTTTTAGCTGTTCCAATAGTTGGCTTTCTAGCTGATTATAGTATAATGTATAAATACCATGCAGTTTTCTGCTCAACGCATCTACAACTCGATTTTCCTTTCCCTTGACATGCTATATTTCCATGTCAAATTCACTCAAGAAGGCATTCCATCTTGCTTGTCTAGAATTTAAATCTTCTTGCTTAAAATAATTAGTCAAACTACTATGATCTATTTTAAGTACAAACCTCTTACCCAGCAGATAATGCCTCCACACCCAGAGAGCATGCACCATGGCTCTAAGCTCTAGATCATAAGTAGAATATTTATGTTCATGATCTTTTAGTTTTCTAGACTCGTAGGTTATTGCTTGACCTTCTTGAGTTAATATTTCTCCCACTCCTTCTTTGTTGCCATCAGTACAAACTTAATAGTCTTTGTCACGGTCAGCTACCTTCAGTACTGGTGCTATAGTCAGTATTTTTTTCAGATTTTAAAAGCTGTTCTGACATTCATTTGTCCATTTGAAAGGCTTTCCTTTCTTCTGAAAAGATGTAATAGGAAAATAAATTTTAGAAAATCCTTCTATAAACCTTATATAATATCTAGCTAGACCCATAAATGATCTAATGTCAGCCACATTCTGAGGTACTCGCCATTCCATAATAGTTTTGATCTTTTCTGGATCAACAGTTATTCCTTCAGCTGATATAACATGTCCCAGATATTGGATTTCTATTACAAAGAAATCACACTTGCTAAACTTAGCATAAAGTTGATGCCTTCTCAGCATTTCCAAAACTATCCTCAAATGTTCTTTATGTTCCTCCTCGTTTTTCGAATATATCAGTATGTCATCTATGAAAATAAGTACAAAGTTATCCAAATACTGATGAAATATTCCATGCATCAACCTCATAAATGTTGCTGGTGCATTTTTCAATCCGAAGGGTAGCACTATGAATTCATAATGCCCATAACGAGTGCAAAATGTTGTTTTGCAATTATCTTCATCTTTAATCTGAATCTGATGATATCCGGATCTTAAATCTATCTTCTAAAACACCTTAGCCCCTCTTACTTGATCAAATAAGTCATCGATTCTTGGTAAGGGGTATTTGTTCTTAACAGTCAGCTTATTAAGCGGCGTGTAATCCATACATATGCGTAAGGTTCCGTCTTTCTTCTTAAAAAATAGGACTGGTGCTCCCCATGGAGATACACTTGGACAGATATAACCTTTGTCTAACAGTTCTTGTAGCTGTATCTTTAGTTCTGTTAGTTCTGGCATGCTTATTCTATAAGGAGCTCTTGACACTGGAGAGGCTCCTGCCAGCAATTCAGTGGTGAAGTCAATATCCCTCTTGGGTGGAAAACCAGGAATGTTTTCTGGAAATACATACAAGAATTCCTGTAGCACAGGAATATCCTCCATTATTGGAGCCTTTTCCTTGGATTCTGCATATCCTACTTAAATTTCATACAGTTGACATCCTTTTCTGATACACTTGCCCATTTGGGATGCTATTATTGGGTGTAATTGCATAGGATTTTTAATTCCTTGAATCTCTTTACGTGTGCCATATTGCATTATGAGGTAAATAATCTTTTCTTTGCAGTCCACTAGAGTCCAGTGTCTTTCCAACCAGTCCATACCCAATAATACATCGTAAGATCCCAGTGGTAAGATATTTAGATCTACTTGTAACTGTTGTTCTGCCACTTCCAGCACACAGTTAGGAAATTTTGCTATTACCTTTCGTTTTTCCCTTGTAGCTACCTGAACTAACCAAGAATTATTAAATTTTTTCTCTTTTAATTTGCATAATTCCACTCTTTTAGTACTTACATAACTCAAACTTGCTCCAGGATCTACTAAAATTGAAACAGGTTTAGTCAGTAAAGTACCTTCTAGCTCAATCATTGTGGGCTGAAAAACAGCTTGCCGGTCTTCTAAGGTTGCATTTATATAAGGTATATTGCACGCCACATCCCCCACTATAGATGCTTCCTGTAGATTTGTTACATCTTCATTTTTATTTCGTTGGGGACAGTTTTTATAATAATGGGCTTCCACACAGCCCCAAAACTGTAAGGGAGGTTTAGAAATTTGTCCCTGATTTGGCTTACTAGATGCTTTTGTGGGTTTCTCCTCCACTGGCCACCTGGTTCTTTGGTGGTTCCTACCAAATTGTTTGCTGATAGAGTTCGATGCTGAGCCTTTAAAATTGTTGCTTTTGCTGCTTTTAAAAGTGGAGTTATTTTTATTATTTTTCTTTGGCTGCCAGCTTTTTCCTCCTTCACCCTTGACCTTATTCTGCTGATAGCACATTCGTGCTTTACGGATGGATTCATCCATGTTTGAGGATTAACAAACTCTATTCGTTCTCTCATATAAGTAGGTAAACTACTTAAGAACCTCTGCACTTTGGCCTTTTCTTCTCGGAGGTAGGGAACGTAACGTAACTGGGAGGTGAATTTAGTGATGTATTCATTCATAGTCATTTTTCCCAACCGAAGATCATGGAATTCCTTGGCCTTGTCATCATAAAACATTTCTGTTAAGTACTTGTCTTTAAAGTACTGCTGAAACAACTCCCAAGTAATGTCTTTTTTATCAATACTGCATACATTTTTCACTTTTTCCCACCACAAGGTGGCCTTTTCCCGTAACTGATATATAGCCAATCTGGCCTTCATATTGCTACTATATTCATACACCTGGAAGTACTTATTTATATTAATTAACCAGGCTTCAGCCACCTCCTCAGCCTCACCATCAAAATTTGGTGGTTTAATTTTGCGAAACTCCCCCTGCAATTCCACTTTCTATCTCTTATTGTCTTTCTGGTCAGAAAAATTGCCCGACTCCGCCTCATTATAATTCTTGTTTTTTCTTTTCTGGGAGGGACTCTTTTCAGCTATACCTGTAGTGTTGTTTCTAGTTTTCTGATCTTCTCGTTCTGCTAATAATTCTTTTTCAACATTGGGATGTCCCATCTCCTGATTTTGTTTGTCTGATAAACTCTTTAAAATTTTCTCCTGATCTTGCAACAATCGCTTATTATCCTTTCTGAGTCTTAACATTTCCTCTTGTAATTACTGCACTGTGTTCAACAAAAAACCATTTTGGTGCTGCTATTCTTTGAGCAACTGACTAGTCTTTTGATGTTGTTCTACACTTAATTGAACCCACATTTTTGGAGTGATGACTGTTGGTGCTTGAGTTTCCTCTGGTTGAGATGGTGATGCCATAACTCCTCTCATTATCACTGGTTTTCTCTCTAAGTGAACTATCACATACACAAATTCATTTTTAGTAGACTCTTAGGGTTCCAACGTAGCAACATAGCTCTGATACCACTTGTAACTTTCTCTCCTAAAAAAATTACCTTAACAAATTTTCTTTTATTTTCACTCACCATATTAAATAGTAAAACCCCTTGAATCATAAATACAATATCCAGAATACAATCTGCATGGAAATCTTCGATACATACATATCATTCTTTATGATGCAGTTATTTTACTGTACTATGAATAGGACGAAGCATATAAATTATGGTTTGATTATTGTTATGAGTTACAATAAAATCATTGTTAATTCGCCAAGCAACTGAGAGTAAAATTAATGTTCAAAATAAATAATATATTGCATAATCCCTACACATGACACAACTGTCATATCTGGGGAATTCCAACAAGGGTTTGGAGCTTTGACATTAATCATCTGCAAGAGATTTTAAGTTGAATCTAATCAATTAACCTGGTTTTGATATGGTGTTTATGGTAATTTAACCTGATTATTGCATTAACACTCCACTTGGCGATTTTACTATGCATCCATGATGTTTGTGTCAATACCCACCATTATTGTTTGTATCGCGACTTACTCCACAAGTCACAGCTGTATCTCATTGGATTCTAATTGCTTGATTTTTCGAGGGAAAACCTAGGTAACACTGCAGTTGAGCCGAAAGTGAAGGTTCGTTTGTCATGCGCTCCGACGATTCCAGAGCTCAGCTCCTTTCTGGTTAACACATTCTCAAAACCCTTAAAAGGTTCGCCCCTCCACTCAGCTAGCTCTACAATTTTGTTATCATTCTCATCTATATATATTTATCATTTTCTCTATTAGAAATGTTGTTCTCTGACGCTTCTAACAGAACCTTATTATATGAATTTAGTTCTACAGAAATGATAATTATTATGAGATCGAGCCAGCTATGGCAGATGAAAGAAAGTCCTTATCATGCGAACTCCATAGGTTTAGATGGATTCAGTCCCTTTTTATTTTATTGCACAACATTTAGTGTATTAAATCATCTATTTTCTTCTCAACGCTAATATGTTCTAATTCTCTGTGGTTTATCTTTGCATAGAGCGACCCATTGGGAAAGATTTACCCTTCAACAGTATTGAAATATCCACAGGGGTTTTTAGGTTATTTATTTCTTAACTCGATTATATAATTATATGTAACAATAGATGTTAACTCATTCCTCTACTTTTGGTTGCAGGTTCGACTCTAACCCTCCACCTACAGTTGCCAGATTTGACTTAGGGTTAACACAGTTTCTTCGACCCCAGCTAATATTACTTCCATGAACCTATAGGTACCTTAATGGCCCTCGATGAAAGGCCATTTGCTTACTACTGCTCTGGATCTAGGATATATTTAAGCAATCCTTTATTATAAGAGGAATGTGAAAATGATGAGGGTTGTAAACCCCTTTTATATTTTTCAAGCAACACTGAGATTTCTCCTTTTTATTACATTGTAGGGTTTAAGTCGAGTCTCTATTTTTGTTTAATGGGTTCAGAACGCTTTGATTCTAACCCTCAAACTCTTTGTAGTTATATTTGATAAAATGTAAATTATTGATGTGCGATTATATTTGCTCTACACTGACTGTATGTTTTGAATTCTGTACAGGAACGATTATGGTTTAACTATGATGTATCTTTTCCCTTTTCCATTTATGTTTACAAGGGATTCTTGTCATTTCTCGGCATATCTTTGTACTGCATGCATTTATTTCTTAGAAAGAAATATCAGAGAAATGGTTCTGGGTTTTTCCTTTTTAAGATAAGGATAGCTTTTATCGTTTGGCCCTTTAAAGAAATAATATTTATTGTTAGTTCTGTTACTAGTATTTCTTTACTATCATTATAAATATATGTCTAGTCTCTTCTAAGTAATTATGGAAGCCAATGCTCCTTTCATTACTTGATTTATAGTCTTGCATTCTCTATACTCTTTATTGTTTTCGTAGGATTCTCCCTACGGTGCCTGGGCCACCGAAAGATTGAAGCCCGTATTAGCTAGGGTTGCCAGCCACAGACGACGAACTCCTGTCTTGGGCTTCACCCTAGGAATAGGGTCAATAGTCCATTGGCTTTATCCCTACCCTTCAGTTGGTTAAAATAGACATGCAGTATCTTCTTGTTCATCATGCTTTAATAGTAAGAGTAAATTATACCAATAATTCCCATATTAACAAAGAGATAATAGTAGTATATTACTCGTTACTTTCACATTGTTCACACAGCCGTTCTATTACAATCACCGTATTCAATAAACTATGTCTGTTATACATTTACTTTAATGAGGGTTTTAAACCCTTTTATCATTTCACACAGTATAGGACTGAAAATAGTGGATTCTATCACATATGATATTATTAATTTGTCATATTTCGCTATTCAATTCCCATACTCAGATTAATAAATCATCTACAGACTTGGTTTCCTGTCTCAGTCATTTGTAAATGAAAAAAATAACCATATTTAAACTTTCATCTTTCAGCAATCTCAGCTGTGAAACTGTAAAACAATTCCTTCTAATTAACCTGTATAAAGAAATTCACTGTAATGTTTATCTGGATTAAGTAGACTAAGCTGTGGTCCTCCCAACCATTCAAGGGAGGCAATTACGTCCTCTGCTTGCCTGCTAGATCCAGAATCTGGACGGTGCCACGGGTCAACAGTGGAAATATTTATCTTTCTGCTATGACCTCTGGATGGCCAATTCAGTCAAATTCAGAAATTCTTGTTTTACAAGGTTTTTCTAGAGTTATTTTCAACTGATCATAACTAGCTCTAGAAAATACTCTCCTTTACCAAAGAATATTGTACAGAACTCCTAGTCCTCTCCTGGGATTCAACTTTATACTCAGAGGAGTAGGTAATTGTTTTCCAACTATCCCCAACCACCTCCTATTCTTTGAAACTTTTTACCAATAGCTTAAAAGATTTTCTTTTCATTCATTAGTTCCTCCTATTAACTCAATAACAAAAACAAAATAATAATGTGTTTCATAAACAATAACAATTAAGTCTTTCTTGCCAGAAAATAAAAATAACTAAATTGTCTTTGACTAGTTAATACTAGTTAATTCTTAATGGGGCCATCACACTATAAAGTATAATGCAAACCATAAGACTCAAGGTTCAAAACCCTTAAAAAGGAAAAACTAATAACATAATATTTATAATAGCATCAATATGTAATAACACATATAAATTAATTATTTAATATTAAAATCAATTCATTACAATAAATTTAATTTATTTTATTTAAAATTTTCATTAATTTTAATAATTTATAAAAAAAAATAAAAATCATAACACTATACTAAATAATATGTGGAAAAAATATCATTTCTAATTTTTTTTTAGTGTTAATCATTGTCTTCAAAATAATAAAGAAAATAAGTACTTCTCAATGTTCATAACATGCTAATTAACTTATAAAACAAATTTAATTGTTAACATGATAATCTCTATATGCAATCTTCATCACATGCATAAAATAATGTTAATGTTCATGCCAATGATGGACTGTTTTTGGGGTCATATAAGCTCTCACCTTCACGTGGTTGACCCCGTTAGTAGAGATTTTACATCTCAAAACCAAGTAGAGCTTTCTATACAATAGTTTTAAATTTATTTAAAACATAACATTAACTTCAAAACTTTAAAATGATTTTTTAATAATATTTAAATGATATTTCCATTATTTTAAAAACCTATAAATATACCAACTTTATAGATATAGATATATATAACATTTTTTCAACTATATTAATTATAAAACTAACCTAATATAATTTAATTGTTAATTATTATTATAATTTATCATAAAAATATTTAGAAAATATATATATTATTATATTTATTATTCACATTTAATTATTAAATCATAACAATAAAATAAATGTTATTTATTTTATTAAAATTAAAAATATATAAAATGTAATTAAATTTTTTTTTTAAATTTCATTATTATTTATTTTATTAAACTTTAAAATATGCAAAATTTAATTAAAATTTATTAAAAATTTATTTGTTAAATATTATTCAAAATTAAAAATAAAATAAATATATATTTGTGCTAAGACTTGCTCTCTAATTTATTATGGTGATGATGATGATGGTTAAGGTCCACCCAGACTAATCTTTGGTCTATCAGACCTAAAGAAAATGTTGTAAATTCCAAATAAACAAATTAAATTAAATTAAATTAAATTAAGACATTAGTATAATGTAAACATTTTAACTGATTCAAAATAAAATTAAAAATGAAAGTAAAAATAGCAAAATAAAAATAACCCTATAAAAGTAATTTAGTAATAAAAATAACAAATTTTCAACTATTAATTATAAAAATAACCTAATATAATTTAATTATAATTTAATTCTTAATTATTGTTATGTTTGATGATAAAAATATTTAGAAAAAAAAATATATTATTATATTTATAATTCACATTTAATTATTAAATGATAATAATATAAATAAATAAATTATATTGTTATTTATTTTATTAAAATTTGAAATATATAAAACGTAATTAAAAATAAATTAAAATATAATTATTATTTATTTTATTAAAAATTAATTAAAAATTATTAAAAATTAATTTGTTAAATATTATTTAAAATTAAAAATAAATAACTATTATATATATATATATATATATATATATATATATATATATATATATATATATATATATATATATATATATATATATATATATATATATATATATATATATATATATATATATCATTACATTTAATTATTAAATCATAATACAAATAAATAAATTATATTGTTATTTATTTATTAAATTTAAAAATATAAAAAATTTAATGAATTTTTTTTTTAAATTTAATTTAATTTATTTTATTAAACTTTAAAATATATAATATATTAGAATGTAAAACTTACATCTATTATAAAAATTAAAATTTGGGTAATAATCATATGTAATGGAATAGATTCATTTATTTGGAACCAATCATGGTTCATAATCTAACAAGGGAGATTAAATTAGGAAATTAAGTCTAGATAGATATAGAAATGGCTCAACTAGCCATTAGGATAACGGCTAGTTTGACTTTACCATTACATTTTATTTTTAGATTTAAATTTTTATATATTTATTTATTATTATTATTAATTAATTAATAGTGATAATAATATCTAAATATGTATATAAATTGATTTAATTATTTATTTATTATTATTCTTTATATTATATTTCTTATTATATATTTTTTTATTTATTTTTAATGAGTGAAGTCTAAGGAATAAATAAATAAATCAATAAAAAAAATTAAAAAAATAATTAATAAAGAATATAAGGTAGTATCCAACACCTACTTATATTTGAGTCATCATCTCTATTGATATTAACAGGTCTTTTTTCAATTTTTAAGGCCTCTCTTAACTTACAATGATGGAAATGCTCGATCCTAGAAATGACCTTAGCCTTTTTGATGCAAACATGATGGTTAGTATTTTCTACATGCTCAGCTAGGGCGGACGAGCGAAATCTTCTATGTTTAATTTCAAAAGCATGTTCACAGATCCTTTGATTAATAGGCTGACCAATTTTATCAATGTAAGGAGTCCCACAAGAAAAAGGAATGATGTAGACACCTTTTCCATCCCTAGGGTCAATCGGATCTTTAACTAACTTGAGAGAGTTTGGAATCGTGTTAAGGGGCTTGAAAGACGACGATACCTTATGCTTCTTAAGGATCCTCACAATCTTATCAGCGGTACCCTGAATGAATGACAAATGCACACTACTGGACCATTCACTAGGCTCTTTTTTATTTATAGGACCTTTCTCTGCTTTAAGGAAACCTTTAAGGCCTTGCGGCCTACTATAACCATTTTTACAAAATACATTGAGAAAATGGGTCTTTTCCCCCTCAAAGTGAGACTCATTAGATATTCTCAACACCCTAGTAGCTAAGGTGTTAAATATTAAAAAAAAATTGAAATAAATATATATTTGTGCTAAGACTTGCTCTCTAATTTATTATGGTGGAAATGTTGTAAATTCCAAATAAATAAATAAAATTAAATTAAATGAAAACATTAGTGCAATGTAAACATTTTAACCGTGTCAAAATAAAATAGAAATGGAAGTCAAAATAGGAAAATAAAAATAAACTAATACTAAAAAGAAAATTATTCATGTGGAACGTAGTGTATTTTAAAGGTGAAATTAAACTAGCCTATATCAACTACAAAGTATCAAAATATCGAAAGAGAGATCAAATCTCTTTTCACTCTAAAAGAAGTTTCTATCTAAAAAAATGATCAACTTACGTGACAATACTACCCCTAAGGAATTTAGACACTATATTAATATCATACTTTTTTCATTTTATCATATATTTTACAATTATAAATAAAATAAAAATATGATATTCCTAAATTTATAAAAACCTTTTAATTATTAAAACATAATCATAATAACCTATGATAAAATTTTAAAAAATTGAATATTTATTTAACTAAAGTTTAAAATAAAACCAACATTTTAAAATCATATCATTAAATATAAAAAAGAATTATTTCAATAAATATTTAAAATATATATATTTATTTAATTAAAGTTTAAAATATAATTAAACCAACATTTTAAAATTATATCATTAAATATTATAAATAATCACTTCAAAAAATATTTAAAAAATAATTAAACAATAATCATATATTATTTTATTTAAAGCAAAATATTATAAAACATAACTTTAACGTTGAGACATTTTAAAACAATATTTTAATAAGGCGTTAATAATATTTTATAAAATTATAATAAAATAATTAATAAAATATTTATTTTATTAAATTTTAAAATATTTAAAAAGCACATGGTTGGCATTTGGCGTAAGTAAGTGTGTCTCATTTTCATTTATCTCTTGAAATTTAAACCAAAAGTTTTACTGATATGAGTAATCTAAAAATTCTAGAAAAAAATTAGTTTTCTTAAAAAACTATCAGTGTGCAATTATATAAAAAATGGTATGTCCCCCCTTCCTTAATGGTTAATCAAGGGACTTAAAAATTAAAGTGGAGGAATAATTCATCATTGCTTAGTGTAACATTTTGAAGCTTTATAGATTTTAATTTGTTAGGTTAGTATTAGTGAATGTGCAACACAAATAGTGTAGATATCGTAATATTTTGTTAAAAATCTTAAGGTTAGAATATATGGCTATTTTTACATATTCCATTTCCATCATTTCAACTAGTTTCAACTTCCTTATGCAACATGTATCTAAACTTAGCTTTAACTTAATGTCATTCAATGCAATAATTATTCCAAATTCTCACTAATATATAACATTTTAAACAAAATTTTAGATATTTTTATCTTTCTAAAATTTGTTAAATTATATTAATTTGTTATCTTAATTCTAATAAACGTTAACCAAGGTGACCTTAGGAAAGAAGTCCAAAAGGTCAATGAGGCAGGAAAATAAGGGAAATGAGCAATCATTAGGAATATAAAAGGTATTATTAGAGTTAGAGTCCCAAACACAAGTGATAAATAAAGATTAGCATTAGTTTTGTTCCTCCTTTGGAATTGTCTTGTTTTTCCATAGTGTAAAGGTACTATGTTAAGTTGGATCCCGAGTGATATTGATCTCATTCTTTTAGTTTAAAATTTGGAACATGAAAAATCTAGGATCACCTTGATCATCTCACTCTTTCGTTACCTTGGAATAAGAAATCCTCGAGGAGGTGTTTTGGTGGTATAGTATGTTATATAAGGAACATTGTTTCCTCTCACATCTGACTTCATAAAATTGATCCTTTGAATGAGTACATTTGGATGAAGATCTTTGATTCTACAACTAATAAGATATTTCTTTCAATCTACTATTTCTCCAATATTAACTCTACATCATATAAGAAAAAAAAACTTGGATAAGAACTATCCTTTCAATTTCTTAGAAAAGTACATCTACAACCTAAGAAATGAAGGTAATATCCTTTTTCTTTGGTACTTTAATACTTGAATTGCTACTAGCCAAGATATTATGTTAAGTAACAACTCTAACCCCAACCCCTTATGGTTTGATGAA